>JAJKFJ010002454.1:0-10063 GCA_027382625.1 Tetmemena sp. SeJ-2015
TATTTTTTAATAAAAATAATTCACAATATTATTAAAACTTCTTACATATTATGGGGTTTTGAATATTTATGCTTAAGATATTTAAAAGATATAGAAGGAATTATAGATGAAAGCATATATTCATGCAGTCATTTGAGAAGACAAGTTGTGGCTATCAAAATACTGAAAGTCAAGCAGAGAATTCTAATTTTTAAGGAAGTTTCCATAATTTGCATATTAGAAAGCTAATATAAAGATATACAATAAGTAAGATATAATTCTAAGATCAAGGCACTTTAATAGATTTTAAATTAACTGAGAATAAATTGCAGGCTGGACATTAATTAAGCACTTATAGGAAGTGATTTTCGTTAATTATAGAAGTAATTTATATAAAATGCAAATCTTTTAAGACTCCCCAAACCTTCACAATCTGTAAATTCTTTAAATTTTAATTATGTCAACCTCGGTGTATAAGCCAAGACAGAAGAAGTAAAAAACAATAATAGACTAAAGATAGAGCAGCAGCAGGAGGTAGGAAGCTGGATAAAATGTTGGAAGATCAGAGTTCGGCCCTACAGATTTGGATGTGCTCTTAGATCTTCAAGAGAGCAGAGCAAGTTCTATTGTTGAAAAGAAGTGTTGAGCTTCCTTCATGATACGCCTTGCCACAACTAAGAATTCAAGTTAAGGATTAGCATCGACAAGGCGCTTGCTGCCTCATAAGATGAACTTTGATGAGGTGCCACTTCTACAAAGCCTGATGACAGTTTGGGAGAGCAAAAAATCATTCTTGTTTAACGCAATGATCGCTTTGACCTACTTTCATGTTGAGCTTATAAGAAAGGTGATGATGAATATTTATGATCAGTTGAACTTGAGCCAATTGAAAAAGAAGAGATGAATTCTTTCTAGCGCTGATAGCCAATTAAATTCAACACTTGGAAAAAAATTCAAAAATGCAAAGTAAGATATCCAAGAGAGGATGAAGATGAGCAAGAAACACGAAGATTTGACATAATTATTCATATTAAGTTATATCTTCTGCCTACTATTTAAGTTTAAGAATTTATTATTTTTATTTACCCCTAATAAACAACAATTCCTACTATGAGGTAATTAAAAATAATTTGTATATGGCTTATAATGGAAACCTAAAACAAGATATCTTTTTGTTATAGATTTTCTTAGATAACATTTTTTTTTAAAAAAAAAACTTTGCTTTTAATTTGTTTAAAATCTGTGAATAAAAAATATATGAGCAGATGTTTTTATAGCTTTAATAATTCACTTATTAAAAGATATTTTGAACCTAGACTTAATTCTTTTTAAATTTTGACTCCTCGAAATTAGAACAAGCCCTTTCGTTTGTAATTTCCTTTTTAGAACACTGATATATTCGCATAAGTTATTTAAAAGAATAGTTAATGTAAGAAAGAGTTCTATAATTTCAAAAAATGATATATGAATGAGAATATTTTATACCTGCAAATTGATCTGATAGCATATTATTACCTTGTAAATAAACGCTATAATTTGATATTAAAAGACTATAATTTAATAGCATTTAAATTTAAAGTATGTTCATGATAAAAGTGCAAAGAAGTAGCTCAATCTTTAAAGGATCGATATGAGTGTTTGGGTTCCTTGTATCTCAAATAAGAAGACATCTTAATCCTTACCTAAATTAAAGTAAGATAATTAAGCAAAGGGTTTAAATTCATAAGTAAATGTCCTATATGCTTTCTGGATCATAAATGAAGATTTATCCATATTACAAGTATTCTACTGGATTACCATAAACTCAAAACAAAACTAGAATAATACTATTGCAAAAATGCTTAAAAAAGAAATTACAGCCTATAATCAGACAAGCAACCCTTAAAGCCAATTTTCTATATTGCATTAAAATTAAATTAGAATTTGATAAGCCCAAAAGAACTGCTTGCGCATAAATTTAAAAAATAAAATGATATTATATAAAAAAGGCGACTCAGCTACTGCAAGATAAATATTTAAAAGGATAAGAAGTTGTATGAAAGCAATATAAAGCAGTTAGCAATCAAAGACAGTCTGAAAAATAAAGTAAAGGATAATTTATGACAATGGCATTTTTAATTTCAAACATGAGGAATAAAATTATTCTCATAAAGAAAGCTATCAACAAGAAAAAAGAAAATTTTAAGAGCAAAGAGATCAATGCATTTAAAAATTAAAATAAAATGAAGGAAGGGAAAGAGTCTTAGTATGAAATTACTGTTGCTCCTCCTTAGATAAATTAGCTTTCAGGCGTTATACTTCAAGCATTTTCCAACTATTATTGATTTATATGTAATTTAGCATGAGGTATTCTTGACTAAGTCATGTTTGCTAAATTATTGACAGAATGGATATTATAAATGGTAATATACCTATCATATCGCAGTCGAACTGGCAGTATTTTTCTTGCTATAATTTTGAAAAAGGAGAGAATAAAGGGAAACATCGGCCGTAGATAATTAACACTTAGATAGTGGGAAAGAATAAGACGCAAGCCGAAACATTATAAATTATCATATAGTATTAATCAATTTTTTCTGTTTTTTCTTTAAATATCTTTTAAATGAGAGAGCTTTAAAATTCTAGCATTGTAATAATTTAATTAAAATCCGTGAATATAATGGCTAAAAATATGATTTGGTGAGGAGTACGAAGATATGCAAGACATTGCTCTATGCATTTGCACTTTGCTCTTATACCCCTGGAGATGAATAAGTTTAGTAATCTTTCAGCTAATTATATAGAGTGTTAATTAGTAGGAGGAATACTTAATTGTGAGTGGTGAAGCAGTGCGAGAAGTCCAATACTCCCGAAGCTGGATTCCTGACCAAAGATTTTGGCTAAAATACGATTAATTGATCGCAAATTGAGAAAAATACATGTAAAAATACAGTATAATGTTCACATAACAGAAGAATACGACTTATATACGTATAGTAAGTGAATCATTTTACAAAGAAGTTGAGAGAAATCCTTAGGCTTTGCCCGTTTTATTGATCTATTGATTTTTGGAATCTCAGCTTTAAAATAAATAACCTAAAAGTATTCTTAAGAATAATTCACTTTGCTTTTGATAAAGATCGAATAATAATTACCCATAATGTTTATTCACATTACGCTGAGAAAATTTCCATTATCTCAATTATAGTTTTGATAAGCAGGCTCCTTACTATCTGTTTAACTCTAATCCTATTTTCTTCATTGAGACAAACCTTAATTTAGCTCATTTTATTTATGCAATTCCATTCTTTGCTTCCATTCTTAGTGCTAAAATTACTATTAAATAATTACATTTATTTATTTTAGCTTAAATTAATTAAGAATTTTGAAAAGTCAATCACTTTTAATGCAATATTCTTAATCTAGTTTTTTTAATGATTTCTCTATTAGAGATTAACTTTTTGTTAGATATCATAAATAATTTGACTAGAGTTTTAATTGTAGTTTGCATATTCTTAATTAATTTTAAGCTAAAATAAATAAATGTAATTATTTAATAGTAATTTTAGCACTAAGAATTGAAGCAAAGAATGGAATTGACTGATTAGGATCACAGCATTGAATTGAAAAACTACAGAAATCGCAGTAGCCTGATGATTTCACGGTGAGAGAAAGATATCCAAAGACTTGCAGTAACTTGCTGTACCTTACAGTAGACAATTAACTATCTGAAAAGACTTGAAGGATGATGACGAGAATTCAAGCAGAATAGGGAGAGCAAATGCGATTAAGATCAGTGCAATCCAATCTTGAGGAAATGCTAAAGAATAAACAAAAATATTTCGCACCTTGAGCTTTCAGGAAGCAATGTTTGGTCTTTTTTTCTTGCTAAGTTGCATACCAGCTTCTATTCCAACAATTTTTCTTTATATTATATTTTACAAACAGAGTAATAATCTTCTCTTGTTTTTTTTTGTCTTTTATAAGCAAGAATTAATCCAGCTCCAGAAGCCAGAGAAAATTTTTATGGGTCACTCCTATTATGTATGCGCCTTCTTGGATAGTCCTATATTAAGCAAGTACTAGCTAAAAAAGCCAAGTTTATATTTCATCTAACCTAAAGTGTCTAATGATAGTAGAGTGATGTTGGACCAGGATCCAATCAATAAGAAAGATAGTGGAACTATATTGTCCTTTAAGTATTTAAAGATAGAGTTTTCCATCGCTTTCAAAGATCCTATTTCCTCAAGTAACACTACGAGGGCAAAGAGCATTGAGTAGTTTTCTTTCTTCTAGCTCTAGATTGGAAAAAGCGTCACAAGTATTGAACTGTATTTTTAAATTATATCAGTAGAAAAAGTATAGATAAAGGATTGTATCTACTAAACATTAACATTCCTATATAATTATTAAAAAAAGAGAATATGAATGCACGATCGTGGATTGGAACTACCTAGAAAAGCATGCCGATTGATTCGTTGTTCTTTGTTTCATAATATATTATGATTTATGTAATTAACTCTATATTTAAATGTCTACTTCAACAACAAAATCAATAACAAATACCGCAACAAAATCTACAACAACAACCTCAACTTCTACAAATTGAAGGTGGCTGCTGAGAAGGCAAGCGTCTAAGACATGCAAAGCAAGGCACGTACCCCTCCAGATCAACAGATAGTCATCTTCACTGGAAAGCTCTAACAGTTACAAAGTCTGCTACCATATACGCACTTTTGAACAACCTCAAGAACAAAATAAGTATAATTATCAAAGAAAATTCACACCGAATCCAAAATCCAGAAGGTGTCTACCCTCAACCTTTACAGGTAGAAATAAAATTTGTTTGAGCTGACTCTTAATTAAATTTAAAACATGATGCTTTTAAGCAATATATAATTTAAAATATAGAACATTGCTAAAGAACTCTATCTTAATTAGGTTTCCTTCTCCTTCATCCTGCATTCTTATTCAACTTATAATTGAATTCCTCTTATTAAATTTTTAGTTGTTATTCCTAGCAAAAGCTCCAAAAATTGAAGGATTTTATTAGTAAAAAATTATAATTTTTGTATCTTGAATAAGCATACTTATTTCAAGATTAAGCTTAAGAGTACACTACATAATATAATTTTTTTGTTTTTTTTGTTGCATTTCTCTTTTCTATAGATGGGCTTTCTTTTTATTTGTGCTCTTCTTGAGAAGGATTATCCAAGAAATCTAGTAACTCATCTCTCTTTTATTTGTTTGCCTCTTGGCTGGATCGATCGCCGAATTTTTACCTGTTAACACTTATAAAGTCTAATATTTCTTGTGGCTTTTACTGACATAGTGGAACTGTCAATACAGTCTAGTGCTTCATATTTCCTTTTATGTGAGCTTGAAGTTTTTGGGAATGCGATTGATCTGCTCTTGTGTTTGAGAATTGAGCCAATTTCTTCAATTTCATTTCGATCACAAGTTATCAATTTTAATCTAACCTTACTTCTATTTCATTTTAACATCTTTTTTTGAGAATCAGCTGTCGATAACTTTCTTAAGTTTGACAAAGAGCTGTCATTGAAGTCACTTCATCCCTGATTAGATTCTCATGACTGCAAATAATAATCCCAGTCATTTTTAGACTTTATCTTCAAATGAGATAAAATAATTTAATATTCTGACAATCAAGGGTGTAATCAAAAATCAAAAAACTAATTTGAGTTTATGCGAAATCAATTTATTAATTTAATCAAATTAGTCCTAATTATTAATAAATACTATTGATTTTTTACATTTTTTTTATTTAATCAAAGAAATTAAATTCTGAAGAAAAAAACATGCTTACTTTCTAAACCTCGTTATAGTTATAATATATTCAGTTATCAGGCTCCACTACCAACTCATCTTAGAATGTCTCTTTTTCTCCTTCATCAATTTAATATTTTTGAGCAAGAGGTGCTCTATGCTTAGTTCGGACACAGGTATGGTAATCCCAGGTTCAAATCTCACCGGTGTGCTCTTTTAATTTGAAAAATTAGAATCGAATTGATAATTTTTCATTAATAGAAAACAATGAGCTAAAAATTCCTTCCAATGCTATTTAGATAGTTATAGTATTTTAAATCATGGACTATCTTAATTCTGAATATCTAATTTTAAGGCACTAGTGAAAATGCAAATGTTGGAGAAGATATGAATCATACTTTTTTGAAAAGATTAATTAAAATTACAGCTTTCAATGACAAACTTATTATAGTTAAAATTTTAATGAAAATTGGAATTAATTTAAAATAAAAAATGAAGAGTTGTAAAATGTTGGCCGTTAAATTGAGAGCTACATAGTTAAATATGGGGCTTGTTTGATAGCTTATTGAAATATAATATGAGTTTGTTCTGCTGTCATTGAGATATAAGTCATCTACGAAGAGATTTTGATGTTTTAAGCTCAAAACCAAGAAATTAGCCAAGTTCACAAGCTTTTGACAGAGTTAACTCTATACACAGTCCTACGAAGAAGTTGCAAGGATCAAATTTGCTTAGAGCTTAATGCTTAATCGAATGGTAATATTTTCAGCTCAATATCTCACACTTCAACTGCCACGGATTATAAATTATATAAATTAATTCTTAATTTAATTATCTTTATTATTAAATTCTCAGCTATATTTAAATTAATCTTTTCTCTTTACTCTGAATTGAAAGTAAGGAAATGTTAAAACGATTATTAATTTTTAAATAAATAAAGTATGAAATAGATTCCTACTCATTTGAATTAAATGTTACCTTTTATTAGACCCCTGATTTTTAGAATTAGTTAACTTAATCAACATCGATGAGCTTTCACAAGCACTTTACTGTAAAATAACAGCAGTGTAGTTCACTAACAAAGTGATCAGTAATCATAGCACAAGAATCTCAAAAATAGCATGAAGGAGAGCGATTTATAGCCATATCAGAAAACTAGGTGTGATAGTATTCTTTGTTTTTGTTTGAATAGCAGGTATGCGATTCCCACTTGCTCAAATTGAATTAAACTACATAAATTTATAAAAAAATAATAATTCTTCGATTTATCAGGGACCCACTTCTCAAAAGTAAGATGAATTTTCAGAAAAGAACGTGGATTGAGATCGAGTAAATAAAAGATTGATTGCTGGACGAGACTTTGGTGAGGGTAGGTGCTCAAGATTTTGTCGGCCGATTAAAATCTAAGCAGGACCTCTTTCCATGCTTCACAGAAAAATTTTAAGCAATTAATTTTTAAAAAGTCTATTATCGGACTACTACATGCCAACAATCGAGGATGCAAATAAATATTATCCCAGGCGTATCCTCAAAGCTGAAAGAGGCAGGTGAAGATTAGTAACATAGCAATGACAAAGGTGCCAAGGTATTAGAAGCTCTCAGTCAGATCAATCTTCAAAGGGATCAAAGATGAATGAGAGTTTCTTTCGTTCCTGTCGGAAATGAACGAAAAAATAACCAATAGTACTTCTTTAACGTGATCAACACTTTCCAACCAGAGTAGCTAGCTCGTGTGATTTAGGGCACTGAAGAAAAAGGAACGTTGATTAAGACGGCTCTATTAAAGAAGACTACTTGCTCATCTTGGCTTTCATAGCTGACAAGCCATCCATTCATGTCTTGTAAGAATTCAGTTATCAATATTTTCAATATAGTTACAATTTAAATAATAATTATAATACTAACAACGCATTTTAGACAAGCGGATGTCTTGCTTGTCATATGTTAACCTTTGGGAAGCCATACGGCCAGTCCCGTGGTAATATAGACAAACATCAAACCTAATTCAAACTATATGTTATCGTCTCGTTTGTTGTGTTTTGGGAAGTTGTTTGCCATCAATAGTCATTGTCTTCATCTTGGTCGCACTCCGACGACTAAGATTACTCATCATCATCAACTTACTCCGCGGTTCTATCTTGCTCTAGTTTGACACTCTAGATGAGGTTGAGCAAGATGATACGCTCTACATCGTGTTTGATGAAGGTTACCAGTTCTGTTAGGTGGAGAGCATTTTCTGGTGTTTTGTCTTTTTCCAGTTTATCAATATGGCTCTCAATTTCAGGTAGTTACTTGATACCTTTGAAGTATTATTTGAAGGTATTAAAAGCTTCAAGCAGATTATCTGGTTTCTGTAATGGGTTTATAATGAATTCTAGCATTTTTTGTAAAAAGAAAACAAATTTGAGTTAATCCATCGAGTGGAATCCTTAAGTTCTTTCATATATTTTCTTATACAGGTCTCTAACTTTAGCCATGTTCCAATTATTGATAAAAGGGAACTCATCGTGCTATTCATTGTGAGGTCTTTTGGGTTAAGTTTAGACACTCAGATTATTGCTAGTAGTAGGGGTTTCTCTCACATTCTTTTCTTTATGCAGGAATCTAAATTCAGGTGTGTGGATGTTCAACCCTGTATGGGTGTTTCTTGTTTAAGGCTGTTAATGAAAATCAGTTGGATTAGCGTTAATTTTTTGAGAGGATCCTAGCGTTTATAGTGAGAGTGTTTAGTTATTGATCTATTATACTAATTAATCTTTAAAGAGTTTGAATTTAGTATTCTAAAGTTCAATAATCTTATTAATGTTCCCTATTTATTAACTCATCTAATTTAATTACCGGTCAGAAATTATTCTGATCTGATCAGTAATTTTTCGCTAGTTTCCGATCAATTCTTAATAGGGTGGTTGGGGTTATTAAATAGTCGAATCTTTGGTTCAATTATTTTTCACTATTAAATAGGGAAGGACACGTGTCAACTATTGTGTGTGCAGACTGACTTATTTTCTTCTTCTCCTTGAAGTTGTGAGATTAGATAAGAATCTTGGTGATTTCAAGGATGAAAGTTCTCGAGTTCTCATTTAGTTTCAGGTCTTTGTCATACTGGTCAATAAGATGGCCGATGATCTGTGTGTTTTGTGGATTGAGGAATTTGGTTCTGAAGGATGAGAACGAGACTAAGAAGATGAGTCGGAAATTTTCACGAATTTCGTCATAGTAAACTATTAACTTTCTAATTTAATATAAAATTTAAATGAAAAATAGTAATTACGTTAAAATAATTAATGAAGAGTTGCAAAATGTTGGCCGTTGAATTATGAAGTAGGTAGCTCAATATGGGGCTTGCCCGAAAGCTCATTTAAATTTAATAGGAGTTGGCTGCCTTTAAGATAAGAGCTCTCGGCTAAGAGATCTTGATGACTTTGTCTCCGAATCAAGAAATTAACCAAGTTCACAAACTTATTACCGAAGTAACTCTTTGCACACAACTCTTATGAAGAAGTTACAAGGATGAAAGTTGCTTAGAATTTCATATTTAATCAAATGTTAATAATTTCAACCCAAAAACTAGCACTTAAACTGCCAAAGATTTCGATATTAGAATATCTAATATTAATTAATTATCTATTTTCTTAAATTCTCAGCTATAATTATTTTAGAGAAGAATGTTTTGGTTTAGTTTAAGTTGGGTTTTGAAAATTTTTTTTTTTAAATTAAAAATTTTTAAAGGAAAATTTTTAAGGGGAAAATTTAAATTTATTATTAAATTTTTGCAATTTTTCCCAAATTTTTTCCAAAATAATTTCCAATTTTTTCATTTTTTTTTTCAAAATTTAAACCTTTTTTATCCAATTATTAATTTTTTTAAAAATTGGGGATAAAATCCTTTTGTTTAAAAAAGAGGCCCCAATTTTTTCTTTTAAAATTCCCCCATTTAATATAATTTAAAATTAAAAAATTAAAACAATTTTTTTAAAATTAGGTTTCTGCCAATTTTAAACTTAAATTTGTAAGGATTCCCCCCTTTTAAAAATTTAATTTTTTTCGTCCATCTTTAATGGGGAAAGGCCTCCCCCTCTGCGGGTATTAAAACAATTAGCTTTTAAAAATTTTTCCCCTTTAAATAGAATTTAAGGGCCACACATCAAAATTAGAGAGAGAGAGAGTCCTGAGTTTGGGTACTAAAGTAAAGTAAATATTAGGAATGTAAATTATATTCAATTTCAATAAATCAGCACTTATCGTAAATTTGAAAGAAACTAACTATTATCTTATGTAGTTTGGGTACTAAATAAGATTGATCCTTAAGCACCCTCCG
>JAJKFJ010002455.1:0-11024 GCA_027382625.1 Tetmemena sp. SeJ-2015
TCGTTTGGAGCGGGTTTAACGAAATTTTTCCGATGGTGATTTTTTTGGGCGAAAAAATGAGAAAAAATTTAAAATTTTTTGAAGGTCCAAATTCAGCTTTGGGGTCGTTTTTTGTGCCCAAATGATCCCGCATGCACATCTCTACATCGGGAACCGGGGGTTTTTTCCCCGAAACTATTTCGACAAAATTACCTCGCTATAGTGCCCGCAGAGATACAGGCATGCGAAAATTGAAAATGCTGCATTTTTAAAGGGACTTGCCGTTTATCCCCTTTTTTTTCCCAAATCGAGGGGAAACAGATGAAACCATATTTTTCAGGGCTGTTAACACCAAAATTTTTGATTTAGCGGGTTGAATCGAAATTCTCGATGGTGATTTTGGTCGAAAAAAATGAGAAAATTGAAAATTTCTTAAAAAGGGCCAAAATTTAGCTTTGGGGTCGTTTTTGTGCCGAACTGATCCCGCACGTCACATTTTACTCTGCAACGGGGT
Source organism: Tetmemena sp. SeJ-2015 (assembly GCA_027382625.1). Taxonomy (NCBI): domain Eukaryota; phylum Ciliophora; class Spirotrichea; order Sporadotrichida; family Oxytrichidae; genus Tetmemena; species Tetmemena sp. SeJ-2015. Next base: position 494 of record JAJKFJ010002455.1, read on the forward strand.
AATTCGGGGGCCCCGAATCGGATTTTGACAAATTACCCGCTGAAGGGGCCCCCAGAGATACAGGCATGCGAAAATTGAAAATGCGCATTTAAGGTACTTGCTCGTTGTCCCCTTTTTTTACCCAAACGAGTAAGCAAGAAAAAAATATTTTTTTAGGGCTATTAAACACCTAAATCTATCGATTTTGGGGCGGTTGAATCGAAAAATTTTCGATGGGTTTTTTTTCGAAAAAAAGAGAAAATTGAAAAATTTTTTAAGGGCCCCAAATTTAGCTTTGGGCCGTTTTTTGTGCGAATGATTCCCGCATGCACGATCTTCATTTTGCAAACCGGGTAATTTGGGGGCCCTGAACGTATTTTGACAAAAATTTGCAATCGCTGTGGGGTGCAGAATCAGCCATGCAAAATTTAAAATGCGCATTAAGGGAAACTTGTTTACCCCTTTTTTTGACCTAAAACGAGTGAAACAGAGAAACCTTTTTCAGGTCTAGTTAACACCTAATCTATCGATTTGGAGCGTTGAATCGAAAATTTCGATGGTGATTTTTGGTCGAAAAATGTGAAAATTGAAAATTCTTGAAGCTCCAAATTCAGCTTTGGTCGTTTCGTGCCAACTGATCCCGCACGTGCACGATCTCTACATCTGCAACCCGGGGTTAATTCGGGGTCCCTGAATCGTATTTCGACAAAATTAGCACTCGCTGATGAGTGCCTGCAGAGATACAGCGCAAATAATTGAAAATCTGCATTAAGGTACTTTCTCGTTGATTCCATTTTTTATCGTAAATCGAGTGAAGCAGATGAAAACCATATTTTTTCAGGTCTAGTTAACACCTAATCTATCGATTTTGGAGCGGTTAAATCGAAATTCTCGATGGTGATTTTGGTCGAAAAATGTGAAAATTGAATTTCTTGAAGCTTCAAATCGTCTTTGTGGCTCGATTCGTGGCCGAACTGATGCCCGCACGTGCACGATTCTACATCTGCAAACCCCGGGGTAATTCGGGGTCCATGAATCGTATTTCGACAAAATTAGCAGCTCGCTGATGAGTGCTGCAGAGATACAGCGCAAGCAAAAATTGAAAATGCTGGCATTTAAGGTACTTGGCTCGTTTGAGATCCCATTTTTTGACGTAATATCGAGCTGAAGCAGATGACAAAACAATATTTTTCAAAAGTCTAGTTAAACAACCTAATCTATCGATGTTGGAGCAGGTTGAATCGAAATTCTTCGATGGTGATTTTTTGGTCGAAAAAATGTGAAGATTGAAAATCTTCCGAAAGCTACCAAATTCAGCTTTGGGCTCCTTTTCGTGCCGAACTGATCCCGCACGTGCACGATCTCTCATCTGCAACGCGGGGTAATTCGGGGTCCCTGAATCGTATTTCGACAATATTAGCACTCCTGATGAGTGCCTGCAGAGATACAGCGCAAGCGCAAAAATTGAAAAACTTGCTGCATTTATAGGTACTTGCATCGTTTGATCCCTATTTTTTGACGTAAATCGGTGAGCAGATGACCAAAACCATATTTTTTATCAAGGTCTAGTTAACACTAACTATCGATTTGGAGCGGTTGAGTCGAAATTTCTCGATGGTGATTTTTGGTCCGAAAAAAGTGTGAAAAATTGAAAAAGTTTCATTTTAAGCTCCAAAGTGTGCAGCTTTGGGTCGTTTTGGCGTATGCCGAACTGATCCCCGCACGTGCACGATCTCTACATCTGCAACTCGGGGTAATTCGGGGTCCTGAATTCGTATTTCGACAAAAATTAGCACTCGCTGATAAGTAGCCTGCAGAGATACAGCGCAAGCAAAAATTGAAAATGCTGCATTTAAGGTATCTTGCTCGTTGATCCCATTTTTTTGACGTAAAATCGAAGTTGAAGGCAGAATGAAAATCCAATATTTGTTCACAGGATCTATTAACACCTTAATCCTATCGATTTGGAGCGGTTGTATCGAAATTCTCGATGGTGGATTTTTGGTCGAAAAAATGTGAAAATTTGAAATTTCAGCATGTCCAAAATTCAGCTTTGGGCTCGTTTGTTTCGTGCCGAACTGATCCCGCACGTGCACGATCTCTACATCATGCAACCCGGGGTAATTCGGGTTCCCTGAATCGTATTTCCGACAAAATTAGCCTCGCTGGATGAGTTGAGCCTGCAGAGATGACCAAGCGCAGCTAAAAATTGAAAAATGCTGCATCTTAAGGTACTTAGCCTCGTTGATCCCTTTTTTGACGTCAAATCGAGTGAAGCAGATGAAAACCATATTTTTCAAGTCTAGTTAACACCTAATTTATCGATTTGGAGCGGTTGAATCGAAATTCTGATGGTGATTTTTGGTCGAAAAAATCAAAATTGAAAATTTCAAGAAGGTCCAATTCAGCTTTGGGCTCGTTTTCGTGCGGAACTGATCCCGCACGTGCACGATCTCTACATCTGCAACCCGGGGTAATTTGGGGTCCCTGAATCGTATTTGACAAAATTAGCACTCACTCATGAGTGCCTGCAGAGATACAGGCGCAAAGCAAAAATTTGAAAAATGCTGCACATGTGTAAGGTACTTGCTCGTATGATCCATTTTTTGACGAGTAAAAATCTGAGGTGAAGGCTATGATGAAAACCTATGAGTTTTTTCCAAGGAATCTAGTTTAAGCACTAGGTCTACTCGTATTTGGAGCGGTTGAATCGAAATTCTCGATGGTGATTTTTCAGGTCGAAAAAAAAGTGTGGGAAGAATATGATAAAAATTTTCTTGAAGGCAAATTGCAGAAACTTTGAGGACCTGCGATTTTGCGTGCCGGTAACTGAATTCCGCACGTGCACTATACTCGTACATCAGCAACCGGTCGGGGTATATTCGGGGTCCCTAGAAATCGTATAATTCGATCAAAATTAGCACTCGCTGATGAGTGCCTGGGCAGAGAATACAGCGCAGCAAAAATTGAAAAAATGGCATTGCAACTCTTAAAGGTATTGCGTCGTTGCATCCCCTCATTTTTGACGTAAATGAGTGATAGCAAGAAATGAAATGCATATTTTTGCTAGGTCCTAGTTAAACCTAATCTATCGATGTATATATAGGAGCGCAGGTTGAATCGAAATTCTCGATGGTGATTTTTGTCGAAAAAATGTGAAAATTGAAAATTTTTGGTAGCTCCAAATTTCAGCTTTGGGCTCGTTTTCGTGCGAACTGATCCGCACTGTGCAGATCTCTACATCTGCATACCGCCACGGGGGTAATTTCCGGGATACACGCGTGAATCGTATATTTTGACATAAATTAGCACTCGCTGATGAGTGCCTTGCAGAGATACAGCGCAAGCAAAAATTGATTGGAAATGCTGCATTTAAGGTACTTGCTTCGTTGATACGCCGCATTTATTTGGTGAACGATAAAATCGAGAGTGAAGCAGCATTCTGAAAAACCATAATTCCTTCAGGTCTAGTTAAACACCTAATCTATCGATTTGGAGCGAAGTTGGAGGTCGAAAATTACTCGAATGGTGTATAGGATGGTTGTTTCTTATTTTGGGGGGTTTATTACGTAAATAAAAAATATGTGAAAAAATGAAAATTTTTGAAGTCTCCAAATTCAGCTTTGGGGCTCGTTTCGTGCGAACTGATCCGCAGTGCACGATCTTCTACATCCTGCAACCCGGGGTAATTCGGGGTACCTGAATCGTATTTTCGACAAATTTAGCACTCGCTGATGAGTGCCTGCAGAGATACAGCGCAAGCAAAAATTGAAAATGCTGCCATTTAAGGTACTTGCTGCGTTGATCGCATTTTTTGAACCGTAAATCCGAGTGAAGCAGAATGAAAACCATATTTTTACAAGGTCTAGTTAACACCTAATCTTTCGATTTGGAGCGGTTGAATGGAAATTCTCAATGGTGATTTTTGGTCGAAAAAATGTGAAAATTGAAAATTTATTGAAGCTCCAAATTCAGCTTTGGGCTCGTTTTCGTGCCGAACTGATCCCGCACGTGCATGATCTCTACATCTGCAACCGGGGTATTCGGGGTCCCTGAATCGTATTTCGACAAATTAGCACTCGCTGATGAGTGCCTGCAGAGATACAGCGCATAGCGAAAATTGAAAATGCTGCATTTAAGGTACTTGCTCGTTGATCCCATTTTTTGGTAAATCGAGTGAAGCAGATGAAAACCATATTTTTCAGGTCTAGTTAACACCTAATCTATCGATTTGGAGCGGTTGAATCGAAATTCTCGATGGTGATTTTTTGTCGAAAAAATGTGAAAATTGAAAATTTCTTGAAGCTCCAAATTCAGCTTTGGGCTCGTTTTCGTGCCGAACTGATCCCGCACGTGCATGATCTCTACATCTGCAACCCGGGGTAATTCGGGGTCCCTGAATCGTATTTCGACAAAATTTGCACTCGCTGATGAGTGCCTGCAGAGATCAAGCGCGGGCGAAAATTGAAATTTGGCTGCATTTAAAGGTACTGTTCTTCGTTGATCCCATTTTTGTTGAGGTAAATCGAGTGAAGCAGATGAAAACCATATTTTTTCAAAGGTGCTAGTTAACACTAATCTATCATTTGGAGGCGGGTTTGATCGAAATTTTCGATGGTTTGATTTTTGTCGAAAAAATGTGAAATTGAAAATTTCTTGAAGCTCCAATTAGCTTTGGCTCGTTTTCGTGCCGATACTGATCCGGCACGTGCAGTGGATCTCACATCTGGCAACCGGGGTATTCGGGGTCCTGAATCGTAATTTCGACAAATTAGCACTTTCGCTGATGAGTGCCACTGCAGAGATACAGCGGCGTGCGAAATGTGAAAATGGCTGCATTATTAGAAGGTACATTTGTCTCGGTTGATCCCATTTTTGAGGTAAATCGAGTGAAGCAGATGAAAACCATATTTTTTCAGGTCTAGTTAACACCTTATCTATCGATTTGGAGCGGTTGAAATCGAAATTCTCGATGGTGATTTTGGTCGAAAAAAATGTGAAAATTTGAAAATTTTCTTGAGCTCCAAAATTCATGCCTTTGGGCTCGTTTTCCCGTGCGAAACTGATCCCGCACAGTGCATGATCTCTAGCATCTGCAACCCGGGGTAATTCGAGGTCCCTGAATCGTTTTCGCCAGAATTTAGCACTTCGCTGATGAGTCCTGCAGGAAGATACAGCGCGTGCGAAATTGAAATGCTGCATTTAAGGTACTTGCCGTTGATCCCATTTTTGAGGTAAATCGAGTGAAGCGCAGATGAAAACCATATTTTTTCAGGTCTAGTTAACACCTAATCAATCGTTTTGGAGCGGTTGAATCGAAATTTTCGAGATGGTGATTTTTTGGTCGAAAAATGTGAAAATTGAAAATTTCTTGAAGCTCCAAATTCAGCTTTGGGCTCGTTTTCGTGCCGAACTGATCCCGCACGTGCATGATCTCTTCATCTGCAACCCGGGGTAATTCGGGGTCCCTGAATCGTATTTCGACAAAATTAGCACTCGCTGATGAGTGCCTGCAGAGATACAGCGCGTGCGAAATTGAAAATGCTGCATTTAAGGTACTTGCTCGTTGATCGCCATTTTTTGAGGATAAGTCGAGTGAAGGAAGATGAAAACATTTTTTGCAGGTCTGTTAACACTAATCTATGCGATTTGAAGCGGTTGAAATCGAAATTTCTCGACGGTGATTTTTGGTTCGAAAAAACTGCTCGCAAACAAATCGAAAATTTCAAGAAGGTCCAATTCAGCTTTGGGCTCGTTTTCGTGCGGAACTGATCCCGCACGTGCATCGTCAGACGTGTGCTCTTCCGATCTCTGCAACCCGGGGTAATTCGGGGCTCCTGATCGTCTTTCGACAAAACATCCTAGCCCACCTCCGCTGATCCGAGCTCGCTGAGAGATACAGCGCGTGCGGAAATTGAAAATTGCCGCATTTAAGGTACTTGCTCGTTGAATCCATTTTTTGACCTTAATCGAGTGAAGCAGATGAAAACATATTTTTCAGGTCTAGTTAACACCTAATTTATCGATTTGGAGCTTCAAGAATTTTCAATTTTCACTTTTTTGACCAAAATCAACATGCGAGAATTTCGATTCAACCCGCTCCAGAATGATCGATTAGGTGTTAACTAGACCTGAACAGATCTATGGTTTTCATCTGCTTCCTCGATTTACTCAAAAAATGGGATCAAACGAGCAAGTCACCTTAAATTGCAGCATTTTCAATTTCGCACGGCTGTATCTCTGCAGGCACTCATACAGCGAGTGACTAATTCTTGCTCGCAATCACCGACTTACCAGGGACCCGAATTACCGGGTTGCAAGATGTAGACGATCATGCACGTGCGGGATCAGTTCGGACGAAAACGAGCCCACAAGCTGATTTGAGCTCAGAAAATTATTCCATTTTCACATTTTTCCCTCCATCCGACAACAACCAAACTCCATCGAGAATTTTCGATCTCACACCGCTCCAAATGATAGATTTAGGCTGTTTAACTAGACTGAAAAATTTATGGTTTTCATCTGCTTACTCGATTTACCTCATAAAAATGGTCACGAGCAAGTACCTTAATGCAGCATTTTCAATTTTCCCACGCGCTGTAGCTCTGCAGGCACTCATCAGCGAGTGCCTAATTTTGTCGAAATACATTCCGGGACCCGAATTACGCCCGGGTTTTGCAGATGTGAAGATATGCACGTGCGGGTACAGTTCGGCACGAAAACGAGCCCCAAGCTGAATTGGGGCTTCAAGAAATTTTCAATTTTCACATTTTTTTCGACCAAAAATCACCAACGAGAATTTCATTCAACCGCTCCAATCGATAGATTAGGTGTTACTAACCTGAAAAATATGGGTTTTCATCTGCTTCACTCGATTTACCTCAAAAAAATGGGATCAACGAGCCAGTACCTTATATGCAGCATTTTCAATTTTCGCACGCGCTGTAATCTGCTGCAAGCACTCATCAGCGAGTGCTAATTTTGTCGCAATACGATTCAGGGACCCCCGAATTACCCGGGTTGCAGATGTAGAGGTCATGCACGGGCGGGATCAGTTCGGCACGAAACGAGCCCAAAGCTGAATTTGAGCTTCAAGAAATTTTCAATTTTCACATTTTTTCGCCCAAAAATACCATCGAGACTTTCGATTCAACCGCTCCAAATCGATAGTTTAGGTGTTAACTAGACCTGAAAAATATTGGGTTTTCATCTGCTTCACACCCGATTTACCCTAAAAAATGGGCTCAACGAGCATACCGGTTAAATGCAGCATTTTTGAATTTTTCCGCACGGCGCTGGTATCTCTGCAAGGCACTCAGCAGCGAGTGCTATTTTGTCGAAATACGATTGAGGGGGCCCCGAATTACCCCGGGTTGCAGATGTTAGAGATCATGCACGTGCGGGGATCAGTTCGGCACGAAAACGAGCCAAAGCTGAAAATTCGGAGCTTCAAGAAATTTTCAATTTTCACATTTTTCGACCAAAAATCACAGCATCGAGAATTTCGATTCAAACGCTCCAATTCGATAGATTAGGTGTTAACTAGACCTGAAAAATATGGTTTTCATCTGCTCCACTCGATTTAGCTCAAATAATGGGATCAACGAGCAAGTACCCTAAATGCAGCATTTTCAATTTTCGAACGCGCTGTATCTCTGCAGGCACTCATCAGGGGGTGCTAATTTTGTCGAAATACCGATTCAGGGACCCGAATTACCCGGGTTGCAGATGTAGAGATCATGCACGTGCGGGATAGATCGGAAGAACGAGCCCAAAGCTGAATTTTGGAGCTTCAAGAAATTTTTCAAATTTTCACATTTTTTCGACCCAAAATCACCATCGAGATTTCGAATTCAACCGCTCCAAATGATAGATTAAAGGTGTTACTAGACTGAAAATATGGCTTTTGCATCTGCTTTCACTCGTTTACCTTCAAACCCAACTGGGATCAACGAGCAAGTACTTAAATGCAGCATTTTCATTTTTCGCATGCGCTGTATCCTGCAGGCACTCATAAGCGAGTGCTAATTTTGTCGAAATACGATTCAGGGACCCCGAATTACCCCGGGTTGGCAGCTGTAGAGATCAATGCACGTGGCGGGATGCAGTTCGGCCACGAAACGAGCCTCAAAGCTATTTGGAGCTTCAAGAAATTTTTCAATTTTCCACATTTTTTTCGACGCAAAAATCACCAATCTAGATTTCGATTAACCGCTCCAATCGATAGGATTAGGTGTTAACTAGAACTGAAAAATATGGTTTTCATCTGCTTTCACTCGATTTACCTCAAAAATGGGATCAACGAGCAAGTACTTAAATGCAGCATTTTCCAATTTTCGCACGCGCTGTATCTCTGCAGGCACTGCATCAGCGAGTGCTAATTTTGTCGAAATACGATTCAGGGACGCCGAATTACCCCGGTTTGCAGATGTAGAGATGATGGCACGTGCGGGTGCAGTTCGGCTCGTAAAACGAGCCCAAAGTGATTGTGAGCTTCAAGAAACTTTTCACATTTTCACTTTTTTCGACAAATCACATCTGAATTTTCGATTCAACCGCTCCAAATGGATAGATTCGGTGTTAACTAGACCTGAAAAAATGGTTTTCATCTGCTTCACTCGATTTACTCAAAAAATGGGATCAACGAGCAAGTACCTTAAATGAGCATTTTTCAATTTTCGCAGCGCTGTATCTCTGCAGTGCATCATCAGCGAGTGGCTAATTTTTGTCGAAATTACGATTCAAAGGGACCCGATTACCCCGGGTTTGCAGATGTCAGAGATCATGCACGTGCGGGATCAGTTCGGCCGAAAACGAGCCCGAAGCTGAATTTGGAGCTTCAAGAAATTTTCAATTTTCATATTTTTTCGACCACAAAAATCACCATTGAGAATTTCGATTCAACCGCTCCACAATCGATAGATTAGGTGTTAACTAGAACTTGAAAAATATGGTTTTCATCTGCTTTTCTCTCGATTTACCTCAAAAAATGGGATCAACGAGCAAGTACCTATGGCAGCATTATTCAATTTTCGCACGCGCTGTTTCTCTGCAGGCACTCATCAGCGAGTGTAATTTTGTCGAAATACGATTCGGGACCCCGAATTACCCGGGTTGCAGATGTGAGATCATGCACGTGTTCGGGTCAGTTCGGCAGCGAAAACGGCGCCAAGCTGTGGAATTTGGAGCTTCAAGAAATTTTTAATTTTCACATTTTTTCGACATAAAATCACATCGAGAAATTTCGATTCAACCGCTCAAATCGATAGATTAGGTGTTAACTAGACCTGAAAAATATGTTTTTCATCTGCTTCACTCGATTTAGCTCAAAAAATGGGATCAACGAGCAAGTACAAGTACCTTAAATGCAGCATTTTCAATTTTCGCACGCGCTGTATCTCTGCAGGCACCTATCAGCGAGTGCTAATTTTGTCGAAATACGATTCAAGGCCGAATTACCCCGGTTGAGATGTAGAGATCATGCACGGTGCGGGATCAGTTCGGCACGAAAACGAGCCCCAAGCTGAATTTGGAATGCTTCAAGAAATTTTCAATTTTTCACATTTTTTCGACGCAATAAATCACCATGAGATTTCGATTCAACCGCTCCAACTCGATAGATTAGGTGTTAACTAGACTGAAAATATGGTTTTTCATCTGCTTCACTCTAAGTTTACCTGCAAAAATGGGATCACGAGGAAGTACCTTAATGCAGCATTTTCCAATTTCGCACGCGCTGTATCTCTGCAGGCACTCATCAGCGAAGTGCTAATTTTGTCGAATACGATTCAGGGACCCCGAATTACCCGGGGGTTGCAGATGTAGAGATCATGCAGCTGCGGGATCAGTTCGGCACGAAAACGAGCCAAAGCTGAATTTGGAGTTCCTTGAAATTTTTCAATTTTCACATTTTTTTCGACCAAACAATCACCATCGAGAATTTCGATTAAACCGCTCCAAATCGATAGATTAGGGTTTGTTAATGACCTGAAAAAATCTGGCTTTTCCATCTGCTTCACTCTATTTTACTCTTCAAAATGGGATCATACGAGCAAGTACGCTTAAAGTGCAGCATTTTCAATTTTCGCACGCGCTGTATTTCTGCAGGCACTTATCACCGATCTTAATTTTGTCGAAATACGATTCAGGGACCGCCGAATTACCCGGTTGCAGTATGTAGAGATCATGCCAACCGCGGGATCAAGTTCGGCAGCGAAAACGAGCCCAAAGCTGAATTTGGAGCTTCAACAGAATTTTCAATTTTCACATTTTTTCGACGACAAAAAATCACCATCGAGAATTTGCGATTCAACGCGTCCAATCGATAGATAGGTTGTTAATAGACCTGAAAAAATGGGTTTTCATTCTGCTTCTACTCGATTTACTCAAAAAATGGATCAAACGGCAAGTAACGTTAATGCCAGCATTTTAATTTTCCGCAACGCGCTGTATCTCTGCAGGCATCATCAGCGAGTGCTTAATTTTTGTCGAAATAGATTCAGGGACCGAATTACCCCGGGTTTGCAGATGTGAGATCATGCACGTGCGGGAT
>JAJKFJ010002460.1:0-17475 GCA_027382625.1 Tetmemena sp. SeJ-2015
GTGTTATTTAGTAAACTAAAAAAATTATCGAACAATTTAGGATAATAAATGCGTTTTTTAGGCTCATCTAGTTTATTGTTTTAAGAGATTATTTTGATTTTCGATATAATATGCTCAAAAACACATCCATCTTAAATAATTTAAATTACATTTATTAATTATAACTATTTTCTTTGATAATTAGTTAATTTGTCCTTGAGAAATTATATACTAGAAGAAAAAAAAAATATTAGGAATAAAAATTACAAGAAGCAAGGTTGCTCTGATAAGGTTAAGAAAATTAAAAAAAATCTGATAAAAGTATTTTTATTTTTGATAAGAATTTCAAGGCTTTGAAGTTAGAAGAAATAAAAATATAAAAAACAGTGCCCCTATCATTTAGTAAGATTTAATGGCGAATATTTTAGTGCAAATTGTTAATATAGAAAGTTATAGGGTAAACTGTTCCCTTAAGCCTTTAATTTTAAGTAAATTTTTCTACTCTAAAATATTGCAATTAAAATAAAATTTGTACTCTGTCCTAAGTTCCCTCTCTTTAACAAGAGCATCAAGTCTGTAATAATCTTAAATGAAAGATTTAAATGATTGGCCCTGCGACGTTAAAGTAAGTATGGCATAGCTTGTATATGAGATCGTATACTTAAGCTAAAAATACAAAATATAATCATAGAGGCTTCTCTCTTCGGAACGCTGTGGAAGATATTATAAATGATAGTGTAGCGCACTGGCTTCACCATGCCTTGTCTAAAACATTATAAACTCTTAAAGTTCAGAGTCTGTGATGCCAGAGTTCACTAAAATAAGCTCAAAATAAAAATAGTTGTGAAATAATTAGTAATGTTTACGACTCCACCATCTATAATTGAATTAATCCATAAGCTCTCCTTGCGCCATGAGTTAAACTAATAATTATTATAAAATAGGATTTATTTCCTCCTTGCTCTCTTCCTCTTGATTCCAACAAATTAAATTTTATGATTTAAAGAACTTGTAAACATATTCATATAGTTCAATAATTTTAATCAAAGATTATGATTATAATTTTAGGTAGAATCAAGACCGCTGCTTGCACAGTAGGATCTAGCTTACTTTGGAGAGTGCTTATAATTTGAATTGCCCTTTACGAGAAAACTTGCCATCTGCTTTGCGGGATATCCAAAAATCTGAATCGCCTTTTCCATGTCTAGCAAATACTTTTAATCTCTTGAATAATATTAATTATATAAGAGTATAAAACATCCTGCACTGAGTCTTTCTGTCTAGGTCTCTGCCGTTAGACTCAACATCGAACTTGATTCTCTCATATCCCTCTTTGACACCCAAAGAAATGAATTTAAATTGTTATAAATTTATGTGAGTGGAATTAACATAGATTGGTTATGATTCCATCTCCTCCATTTTGGCTTTGCACTTACTGCTTTTCAGAATAATTTGACATAATTATGACATAATATTTCATGAATATCTATTCGTATTTATACTCTCTCTATAAAATTGATAATTGAGGTATTTAATATTGAAGACCTGTTTTCCTATTGGGGTGAAGACATGTACAAACAATTTGACTTAATTTATAATTTTACTTTAAAATATAAGTTATTAATTATATTTTAATATGGCCATCTGAGAGAGTGAATTTATTTTTGAGTATTGTCAAAAGCTATTCCAGCTACTAGGTAAGGCCTCTTTTATAAATTACAATTTTAAATTATATTCATATAAAAATCAATTTTTTAACAAAATATGCAACAAGCCTAATCAAAATTAGTCAAGATTATTTTGTATAGATGCTTTTAAAAATTGTTTAAATTAGTTTTATTTTTATTTTTTAAGCATCTTAATCTTGAGAATATATAGTATAAATTTCTATTAGCATTTCAAAAAAGGGGAAAAGGTTTTTTATTTCTATATTAAAGATCAAGAACTTTATATCAAGATAAACTTGCAAATAAAAAATTTAGGAATGTGCCATTGATTAACTTATTGATAAATAAGCTTATATAATGGTAGATTAAAATATCTTTGAAATATAAATAAATAGTAAGTAATACTAAATTTAATTAAGAGAAATGTTGATTTTTCTCTTCTAAAGAAATAAAATAATTTTTTACTTCTCATCATTATTTTATCTGAGCTAAATTAAATATTAAATAAATTTATTGTATCCTTTGAAGATAATTTATATTTCCTTAAATATTTATAATATCCTATTAAGTTATTTCATAAATTTAAAATTTATTTAAGCGATAGATATATATTTAATTATTAATTAAAAAGTATTAAAGTAGATAGACATAAGATTGATAATAAATCAAAAGATAATATATTGTTTAAAAATATTGCTTTTCCAAAAAAATTAGTTAGAAGAGAGATGGAAATAGAAGCTAGAGGTTTCAATCAAGCAAAATTATCTCTAATTAATGAAGCAGATATATTAAAAAATTAAATCAATCTTATATAAGCAAAGTAATCATCGTTTTATAAATTTAGTAAAGTAAATGAAATAATTTTATTCAATTTTCGATAATGATATTTAACTTAAAGTTAAAATAATTAAATTTGAATATCATATTTAATAAATCACAAAGAGATGAAAATTTATTTTAAATATTTCCAGAATAATATAATGTAAAGACGTGAAATTAAATTTTAAAGAAATAAATACGCATCCCAAATAGGCATTTTTTTAATTACTATTAGCAATTGATTTATATATCATCCTGAGAATCTCTTATCCTATTAAAGTTTAATATTGATTTTTACTCTTAAGTGAAATAAATAATCAAAAATAGTTTTATAAATAAACATGAAATTTTCAAAACGCCTTGTAAATTAAGACATAATAAAACAACTCAATTATTTATTTATATAAGGCTTATGAATTAAAAAGCAAAAAAGAAATGTTATTTTTTATGGAGTAAAGATATTTTTTTATTATGAAATATAATCTATAACATTTCGTACCACTTCGTAAATTTTTATTTTGTAAATGATATTTTTAGTAGTGAATTAATTCATAAATTAAATAGTCAATTGGAAAGATAATTCTTCAATACAAACCTTTAGTTCTCGATAAAATTATGATTTAATTCTATGAATTAGAAAAATTATGTCTTAGAATGCTATATACTCTAATAATTCAAAAATTAGTAAGTTATCAAATAAAATTAATATAAAATTATTTGCATAGAATTAAATAAATAAATTATAAAAAGAATTAAGAGAAATCAAATATTCATTATTTATTAATGAAATAAAAATAAAAAATACTTTTAATAATTAAAGATATTTAAAGATTTTCAAGAAAGGAAATGCCATAAAGAAACTATGACTCCAAAACTTAAATACATCAAACTCCCTAAATAATTATTAGAAAATTTAAATATAATTATTCTTTATTTTATTCAAATAGAAATCAAATTATTATAACAAAGTGAACTCTAAAAAGAAATTTGTTTTTTGGCCAAATAAAAATAATAAAGCTTGATTTTAATTAAAATTTATATATTCAAATGTACTCTATAAGTAATGCAAGTTAAATATTTAATAGACCTAATGCTATTTACTTAAAAAAAATTATAATTTAAAACAACAATAACAACAAAAAATGTAATAAAGATAAAATTTCTGAATTGAGGGTAAATATTATTTACATTCAAAATACGCGATAAATGCATCTTCCACCTGCCAGTTAGTCTTCATTTAGTTTGCTTCATTTGCTTTATGTTTTTCAAGTTTTTCAAAGAAATCTAGTTTACTTTATTGTTTCTTCTCTAATGAATTAATATCATCAGTTGCATCTTGCCAAAATATCACAATCTGAATAACTACCAATGATACTGCTTCTCTATTGAGTCTTCTGATGTCATTATATGCCTGATTTAGTAATAGAGGTGGAATGTTCGCTGTAATTCGCATCTAAAATGGTCCTTTGCGCTAAGCTCTGCTTTCTTGCTCTCTCCATTAATAATTGCTAAAGTTGAAATAATTTAAGAAAACTTAATTTACTTATCACTTTAGTCTAATAAATTAATTAAGAAAGGGAACACTGGAATTAAGAATGCGAGAAGAATAATTAAGATCCTATTAAGAATATTACCTTATAAAGTAATGATAATCTATTTATCTTAATTCCACTAAGGGAAAACTTAATTACTTTTTGCTTATGCTTAATTAAGTTAATAAGAGAAATAATTTTATTTATTTAGTTTTTCTTAATTAATTCAATTACAGCTATTAAGAATGGAGTACGACAGCTAGGCAAATCAATCAAATGACTAATATCAGGAGAGAACCAACTTGGAGCATTCCTCAGTTTTTGCGTGTTTGTGAGAAAGAGAATGCGTTCCTTGCTCGCCAGGAGGTGGCCAATCTTTCCATCCAAGTGAATTACCTTATCTCATAGTAATTAAAAAGGTGCAACACCAAAACTGTGAATGATTTCAGATCTGGCTTATCAAATGATACGGAAATATTAAAGTTGTCACAGAAATAAGGGCAAAAGATCTAGCCAGTTGAGCTTCTAAGAATCTCTATATATCGCATATTTCTTTTGTATTTTGAATTCTTCTTCAAATCTAAAAATTCATCTTTACAAGAAAAATGTAAAATTCAAAATAAAATTTATAAATAAGATAAGTAAGAACTTTAGAGAATATTTATATTGATGATAAAGTAAATACATGTTAAAAAATATAAACTTGAACGCTATCAGAAATAATCTTAAGCCTTTTTACAGAGTATAACATGTTATCTCTTACTTTTAGTCTGCATTTTAAATATTTTCAAGAATTGAAAGTTCTACTTTGGGACTTAGGGTAATTACATTTCGCTTGAATTCATACCTGCATATTTTCACTCTTTTTTTGGATAAACTTCAGAATGATCACAAACAATTTATTTTACCTTAATCAATAGATGTTAATAATACCGCTACATTTCTTAAAGCACTTAATAGAGTCTATTTTATCTCTTTACTTCTGATCTGTAGATGTATCTTCTCCTTCCTCTTTCAAAATGCATTTTCAAAATAATCATGATCTTAATTTAAAGATTTTATTTCTTATCTGTTACTTTATAAATTAAATCACTAATTAATTTGGAAGATGCCCTTCTTGATAATCTATTCATATATTTCCAAAAATGAAATTCAATAGAATAAAATTTCAAAAGAATTTTTTAATATTTCATTTTGAATTCGTTAAGAGAAGTTGTTTAGAGGAAGATATAATAAATTGAGATGTAATAACTTATTATATTTAAAATATCAGATTTTAGTTATTTAACTATTTTTATTCAAGGAAACTCCAATTTAATAATTTATTTCTTATTAAAGAGAAGAATTTCTTTCTTCCCTCTCAGAAAAGGAAAATAAATTTAACTACAAAAAAAGAGTTATTTTTTACTTCAAGAGTTTGCTGAAATAATTAAATTTAAAAAAAAATCATTAATTAAATATTTTTATGTTCTTTGTATCTTCAAAAAAATTTTTTTTTAAAGTTCCAAAATGGTTAATTTTTTTTTTTCGAAAAATTTTTGGGGTTTCCCCAATTGGTAAAAAGGGAGAATTTAAATTTTTTTCGCTAAAAAAAAATTTTTAAAAATTAGGAAAGGTATCTTCTATTCCCTTCATTTCATAAGTAAACCAATTTTATGATCCTTAATTATTTAGATTAAAAATGGAAGCTCTTGACCAAGGGAGAGACTCAAATAAGACAAATAATTAATAAAATTTAGGGCTTTTACTTAGATATAGGAACCTCAAGCTCTCAAATACTAAAGGGTAAATTATATTTATATTTAATAATTTATATTCCACAACAATGCTTGTAGACTTCTTTTTAATTATTATTCCAAATTATTATTTCAAATTTAACTCTGATGTCAAGAAAATTTCTACAAAAATTTCTTTAAATAATTTTAAATTTAAAAAATTTAAAAATTTCAAAAATTGGGAAAAAAAAATTTAATTTTTTATACTTTTTTTTAAAATAATTTTTTTATTTTATTTCTAAATTAAATAACAATTTAAAATTTTAAGAATTCCTTAAAATTTAAAATTAAAAAATTAATAGTTGAATTTTTTCTCCCTATTCTGAGGAATAATTATTCATTTAAATTAAATTTCATGTTTTAAATTAAAATTTTAGGGGGGTTCTTTGGCTATAAAACTATACAATTAAATTACCCGGGCCCTAAAAATTTTAAATCAGTTTTCAAAATTAAATTTTTAAATTTCTAATGCAATCTCAGCCAAAAATTTTTAAAAAAAAAAAATTCACTTTTTAATTTTAAAGTTTAAAAAAATAAATGGTAAACTATTTTTAATTTTTGAAAGGAATAGTTATATTAAGAGTTTTATTTTAAAAAGGGATTTTTGCTTAATTGTTAAGAGAATATAATTTAAAAAGCCCTTTTTATAAATCTAATTTATTCAAAAAAATAAATATTTAAGTTTGGGAAAAATTTAAATTCAACATTGTTGTTCCATATTAAAGAAGTTTTTTATAGTGAGGATAGTATCCCAAATTTAAAAAGCAATATATTAGTAAATTAATTAAAATGGCCCCAATGCAGAATTATTCTCCTGAGAACTTCAATCATTTTTTAATAATATAAAGCTATGTTAAAATTGGAAACCATAAAAAATGAAGGGGTTCTTTGGGGAGAAAAAAAACTTTTTTTAGAGCAAGCAAAAGATAAACAAAAAACCCGTCCCCCCACGACCAAAAACTTTTTAAAATCAGTTGCAGGGCCCCTGCGCTTTCTTACTCTCGAGCCTCAAGATCGTCGGTGACTAGACCCTCTTAGTGACCTTTGCTAAGGTCTCTTGAATTTGTGGGGTTAAAAGCTAAAGAATGTCGAGAATTCAGAGTTTTAGCTCCATCGCCGCCTATCTTGAGGCTGGAGAGTGGGAAAGCGCGGAGGTCGCAACTGAGGGAGAGCTTGGTCGTGTGTGGAATGGCTTTTGATATCTTTTGCTTGCTCTGGAAAAGTAAGTTTTTTCTTTCCAAGAATAGCCAGAGTCAACAATAACATAATTTAGAAATTTTTTTTAGCGAATAATATTAAAGAACTCCTCTTAAAAAACTTATTCGTATCTTCCCTGAATTAATTGCTTCAACTATTTTCTAATTAATTTAATCTTTTATTTTTTTTTTTAAATTTAAAAATTAAAAAAAAATTAATTTTTTTTTTTTTGATGAAATATTCTATTTAAATAAAATTTTAAAAAAAAAAATTGGAAAAAATTTTTATTTTTAAATTTTTATTTTTTTAAATTTAAAATTAAATTTTTTTAATATTAAATTAATACTTAATTCAGGTCAATAGCATAAAACATATTTAAATACTCCTATATTACTCATTGAAGAGGCTCCGCTGATTTTCTGACTATAAAAATTTATATTATTTATGAAAATTGTGTTTCCTATATAACAGCTTTCTGTTCAGGATTCCTGCTTTTTAGTTCCTTAATTAAGTTTTCTCCAGGTTTTAAACTACTTTAATTATATTGAATATTAAAACTTTCGAAAAAATTGTCAGTATTTTAGGATTAGATTTTAAATCAATCTGATGACACTAAGTTCACCCAAAAGATAACTAATTATATATAAGTTTTTTTTTTTAAAAATAAAAACTGAATCTCTATTAAATAAGGTATAAATCAATAATTTAAATTAATCATACTTGCTAATTAATTGTAAGTTAAAGTAATGTTATCTCTTTTCTATAAATATTTTTATTAAATTGATTACAAATTATAATTTGATAAATGGTTTGGAGAATTGCTAAATATTAAAAAATACACTTAATTAATTTTAAGACATCAATTCATTTGATTTTTACTATCATGTCCTCAATAGGAAAGGGAAAAAAGTATATAATAATGTTAACGAAAATAAATATTATCTCTTGATGATTTCCTCCCTGTAAATATTCTTCTGTCCATTTTTATTCTGTATAAGATTATTAAAATATTTATTCAATTTTTATTTTCTCTAAAAATAATATCTTTTAAATTTTATATCTTCAATAAATAAAAATTACACTTATTAAAGAGGATCTAAAATTGTATATAAATTGATGAATTAATTCTTTTATTTCTTATAAGGCTGTTGGCATTATCTATAGTATTTTAAAATAGATTTTTATAAGTTTCCTACAATAATTTTAATTAGAATATAATTTTAATTAATACCAACTCATAATTATACCTACTTTTAAATAAAGTATCTTCTAATGTTTTATATTATATCAATTAGCATAAAATGTTGCCACTTATTTAGATAACTAGAGAGCTGTTTAGATATTTTAAATTATATCAAATAAAAATTAGTTTAATATTACTTGTAAAAGGAAATTTTAATTATTAAATTCAGCTCCATATTTTCCAATATTAAATTAATATTTTAATTATAATCAATAATTATCATAAGTTTAGCCTTTGGAAATATGTAGAATCAGGGAAAAAATATTTTAAGACATCTATAAGACTATCTAAATTAAATTTTAACACACTCATTGATAATGAAGTTTACAAGTTAGTATTTAAGCTAGTTATATAAAATATAATATTCTTGGTAAAGAATTTAAAAAGAATTTCAATTGTATTTGTAGATTAAGATACAATAAATATTTAAACACAAATTGTATTTTTTTAACTATATTTTATCATATTTATTAATGCACAATTTTTCATTAGCAAAGAAAACATTATGGAGATTATACTTAACATAAAATGTTAAATGAATACATTAAAATGAATAAGAAATTAAGAAAATTAAAATTTGAGAAGACAAGTTAAATAAACGCAATTAAAGTTATTAAAAAAGAGTTATCTATATTTAGATGATGACCAATATTTAATGAAAGCAATATCTATAATAATCTTTAAAAGTTGACTTTTGTTAAAATATAAATTAGACTATTTTGAATGCTTTAGTTTGAATAAGATTTGCAAGGCCCGAATAGTTGACATATAGTGAGTCTCTCTACGGCTTCTTTGATGTGGATTCTAAATATTCTTTTTTGTGTAAAATATTGTGCTCGTTTAGGTCAGTAGTTTGGCTGCCTCACTCACTTTGAGGGTTGATGCTAAAATCTTAACTATGGAAGGTCTGGTCTTCCTAGTTTCACTCTCACTCAGAGTTAAGAGCACAAGACTTAAAGACTGAGCTCTCTGCCTTAGACATGCCGAGTCCAACCTTTGGAAGTATAACCCTTGACAATCATCCGAAGTTACGACTCTTCTTTGTGTAATATTTTTCTTCTGAAATCTTTGTTAAATATAAAATTGTAATATTGACCATGGGGCACATCTTGGGCACAGACATCGGCTACTACTGAGACCAGTGCTGGGTATTCACGCAGATGGAGATGTTTATGAAGGAGAATGGAAAGATGGAAAGTATTCATGGGAAGATGGTGCTCAACTCTCTCTAATTTTTCACTTGGTCAGACAGTCAGAACCAACCCTGTATAATCTATCTATTAGTCAGAAAGTCAGATCTTTAATTTTAAAACCTAATCAGTTACACTCTATTACTCTAATTTCAAAGTCTTATATATTTAATTCAGGCGGGGGGTATTTAACGTACTCCAACGAATTGATTACTTTATTCTTAATTTCAAAAATCATTTCTAAATCTATAATAAGTTTTAGAAGATGTTAATTTTCTATTAATTGGAATTTAAGCCAAAAATTAAAAATATATAACTTTAATAACTTATTTTATTCTAATAACTTAAAGCAATATATTTAATACGATTCTATCGGGATATTAATCCTCTATTTAAAATAATTTAATCTAAAGTTCGTGAATTTAAAGGGT
Organism: Tetmemena sp. SeJ-2015; assembly: GCA_027382625.1. Lineage (NCBI taxonomy): Eukaryota > Ciliophora > Spirotrichea > Sporadotrichida > Oxytrichidae > Tetmemena > Tetmemena sp. SeJ-2015. The sequence goes on from JAJKFJ010002460.1 coordinate 9,834, forward strand.
AAATTGATATTTTTATTTATCTTAAAATAATTATTATAAATAAAATATAGTTGTAAGCGATTCTTAATAATTTTTAAATTAATTTAATTAATATTTTTAAAATAAGAAATTGCTACTAAGAATATTTTAAACAATTAAAGAATGTAAAATTGATAAATTCTTCTATAAATTATTTTAAATAGATTTTAAAGTAATCATCTGCTGAAGAAACCTCACTTTAACATTTTAAACCAGATTTTGTTATGTAATAAATTGCTTTCTTAGCAAAAATTTTACATCTTTTCTAAGTTTATTGAGAGAAAAAAAAAATTAAAATTTTTTCAGATGAGATTCAGCTCGAACACTTTCGTGTTAGGAGAAATTCAAGATAGCAGATTACCTCTGTCTTATTGGATTTTAGTCCTTATTTTCCACTTACAAAATTAATTTATAAAACTTTAAAAGCTATTTCGATAATTCTTTGTTAATATTTAATAAAGAATATGGTAAATTAATTTTAAGAACATATTTACCTAATAGATAATTATATTTTTACATCCTTTTCAACTTATTTAAAAGGTTGTTAAGCTAAAATTGAATATTCATCACTCTTGCTTGAAGACTAAATTGATGCCTATTTACCTTCTAGACAAATTGAGCAGATATATAATCTAAATTTTAGTAAATTAAAGCAACTGACTCAGATTCGAACTCATCTTAGATATCTAAACACCTAACTATAATTTATCTTAATGAAACTAGCTAAAAATTTAATAAATATTATCCAAAAATAAATATTATTTTTATTTTATGGAAATTATAAATAATATAAATCATTTAAAAATTAAATTTCATTTTTTAATACAGGGTGAAATAAGAATAGATTATCAATAAATTATAGAAATAAATGCATAAAAAATAATTAATTAAGCTGCCCGTTATATAAATTAAACTAAAGTATGCTAAATAATTTAATAAAATATAATTTATTTCTATTTAAAGTTACTTTTAATTATGAGAAATTCTCTTAATAAATTCATTTATTAACAATTTATATATTTATATTCAATTTAACCTCTTTATATATCGAGCTTATAAAAATAAATAAAGAAAAATTTGTATCATATGAATTAAGTTAATAATTAAATTATATCATAATTTTTTCTGAGAAGAAACATTAAATACTTATTTTAAATCGAATATTTTTAATTTTAGCAAGATTTTTATTTCCTTATCTGCCATTAGACTACCTGGATAACTATGCTTTTAATCTTATAAGATATTTCCTCAATTTTTTATGAAGATAGCAAATTGGTAATTTATAATTTAATTGGTCATTCATTTCATTATAAAGACTTACTTTTAAGTAAATAGTCTCTATGATGTTGATATACATTAAGAGTGATAAGTAAAATTATTTAAGCAGTTGAGGTGCTCAATCAATAGCTAAGAAGCAAAATATTCAGCAAATTTAAGTATTAAAAAATTATAACAAGAACTATTCTAGTTTGAAATTCTTTTTTCAATTTAAACTCATTAATTTGACTGTTTTTGCATAAATAAATAAGAAATAGCAATTTAATTTATTATATCCGGCTTTATGCAAAGTAGTTTTTCGCTTTTGTAAAAGATTCAATAACCAAAATAAATTTTTTATTCGAGAAAGAATTAATATAGTTAAAATTTAAATAAAAATCGAAATTAAATTAAAATAATAAAAGAAGAGTTTTAAAATGCTGGCTATTAAAATATGAGCTTTGTAGATCAATATGGGGCTTGTTTGATAGCTCATTGAAAATTAATTTAATTTTATTTTTCAATAATCTAAGTTGCACCTTTCAACAGCAAGATAAGTAGAGCGCAAGCTCCCAAAGACAAAATATCAACTTCATAAGTACTTGCATAGCTTATAACTCTTGACTGAGCTCTCCCACACAGATTTTGCAAAGATTAAAAGGTCTTAAAATTCATGCAGAATCAAATGGTATTATAATTATTCAAATAGGACACAAACTACTGACACAAAATTTTTCCAATTTAATTCTCAGCTATAATTTAATTCAACTTTTCGTTAAATTCTCAGCTATATTAAATAAGTTAATATATTAAGAGATAATTGCATCTTCACAGTATACATTACTATTCAATTTGTTTTTACAATTTTATAAAATGACTGCGAATTAATATTACCTGCTACAATGCTTGACTCCTTGTGTTAAAAGAATCTTAAATCTTTGTAAACTTATTGCCTAAAAGATAATGATGATTAAGTCATTTGACATTATGGAAAGGGTCAATCATAAAAAAATTAGGAAGAAAAAATATTAATAGTATATAAGGGCAAGTTAAAAACTCTGGATAATTTCTCAAGAATTACAGCTTCCTCGACGATTTGGAAACTTCATATAAATTAAATAAGCACAATTTAAATTATATTACGGACTTTAATTATAATATCTGTAATGAAGTTTAAAGGTGATTATCGAATTAAAAAAGAATCAGAGGTGTGGAAGCAAATGGTTACAGGATTGAATGTCTTCGGGGGAGGAGCGAGAGATCTTTCAATATGTTATTGCTAAACCTTAAATTGTATTAACAATCAAAAATTTTTCCTCAATTAAGACAGAAAGTCAAAGCGCTCACAGCTAACATATTTTTACTTGATGGCATTCAAGTTTTAAAAAAAAATTAGATTTAATTGATTTTATCTATTCCTCTATTAGTTTTAAATCCTTATTTAATATCAATCCTCTCTCTAACTTTATAATTTCTGTATTGGGAACAAATAAAACTCCCAATACAAATAGAAAGATGCATTTAAATTTTAATTAAAAATTTGAATAGAACAAATGAATGAGTTTCACGAACTAGAGTACTTTAAATAATTTTATCATAATTTAGTTTAGAAATATTTTATTTTAAATCTATTTCTATTTTTTATTTTGTTGTTATAAAGTAAGTAAAAATATTTATTAGCTGATAAATAAAATTTCAAGATTGCTAAGTTCTATATAATAACTGAGGATGAAGAATTATGAGGAAGTGCCAAATTAAAAATTTATTTTACTCTGAAAATTTGAATATTTTACTTTTCATAGTATAATAATAAATATTTAATTTTTTGTTGAGAATTTATGTTTAAGATAAGTGCTCTCCTGTTTGATTTTTTTGTTTAATAACAGTCAATAATTGATTAGTAAATTACTTAAAATAGAAATAAATAATTTAAATTTCATAAAAACTTAAATGATCAAACTTTAAGACTAATTTCTTTAAAATTATTTATATTTAAGTAGTTAAAGCTCGACTACTAGTCATTTATAATTTATTAAGTTAAAATATTGTTATTTAATTTGATATAATTTAAAGGATTAATTTATATTTAAATTTATATCTTAATAATATTCATTCAAAAAATAAAATATTTTTAAATGTCTTAAATAACTATATAAATAGCAGCCGATTCACTTTTTATTAATTTTAACCAGGAAATAAATTAGGATTTAATCGTAGTATAAAAGTGTTTCACATGGCTAAGCTATCCAGAGAGTTCTTAAGTTTGAATAATAAACTTGCACTTTATTTATTTCATGCTCATTTCCTTTCTATCAGCATTCTATTTTCCTTATGTCTGAAATTATATTGAAAATATAAAATGCTACTACTATTTTAATAAAATAAAAACTGTGAGTTCATTCTCCATTAATTAAATTGGAGCAGATTTATAAAAGATAAATTATTGAAAAGAACTTCAATACTTAAAGACAATCCTGTTAAATCAAATTTTAGTCATTATAAAGATTATATTATAATTCAGATTGATGAACCTCCTAATCTTTATTTACTAAATAAATGATATTCTTTAAACTAATTCTGCTCTAGATTCATTAAAATACCTAGATATAATATATAATAAAGAGGCGAGCAAAATTTTCAAATATTAAAAATGATTAAAATATAATAAGACTTATAATTTAATAAAAATTATTTTAGCTTGCCCCTTAATTTTAAAAATATTATATTCAATAATTTTTAATAATTAAATGTTTTTAGAGTAGAAAAGTATTTTAATTGATCAATTTTTAGTTATAATTTATTTAAAATCTGTTTGAACTTCGAATCCTATTTGTGTATGCTCTATTAAATATTGAATAATTCATTTGTCAATATCTTATTTAGTTTTTAATATTTAAAGTAAAATTATATAATTATATAAGAAAATTAAAATCTTGGAACCTTGACATGGTCGTGTAGAATTTTAAATTTAGTGGGTTATGATGAGCCTTGAAGTCATGCGAGAAGAACACTACTTCCTAAGTTGGGTCTCTTACTCTAGATTTATGATCTCTCTCTACGGAAGATAGGACCTACAATGAATAATGATCATGCATAATCGCTCAATGAAAATGAGGGAAAATTCAAGGTATGTTTTATTTTTTGGTTTTGATGATTTGGCTTCTCTTGTGGAGATAAAATTTTAGGATAGGCCACTTACATTATTCTGCACTATATCAAATGAATGTAATGTCTAACACCGTGGAGTATCCTTGCCGGAAATAAGGTCTTGTTCTTATTCCCGCCTTGGAGTCCACTGAATTCCTCAGCTCTAATGAAGGTGGCACAGCCACTAGTGACATCATTGTTGACACATTTGTCTTCAGTGATTGATTTGGTTTTTCTAGTTATGCACATGATCTATTTATCCCTTTAAGGGAGTACTCTTGAATTACTTTTAAATTCTGAAAGTTAAAGGAAGCATTCTTAATTATTAAAAGAGGACTAAAATATTTCATAATCTTTTATTTTAAAATTAATTCAGTAATTTTGATTGAAGTTATGTATCATAAATATAATTTTATTGTTTTTGAATTTCAAAGAATATATCCTTAATTTGAAGAAAAAAGTAACAAATTAGATTCATGACAAATTTTATTTCCTTTATCAGTTTCTTATAGCATAATTTGTAATCCTTATTCATCACAAAACTTAGAATTTTTTGAATTTTTTAGAACTAATGTAAATATAATAATTTGGCCAAGAATAATTTATAAATAATTTTATCTTTATCAGGGATTTAAAATTACTTGAATATTTAGACTAATAATTTAAATTAAATTTTAAACACTTTCTAATATAGTTGTTTATTGTTAATTTTTTATTCATCATATTTTATGAGTAATTAATTTGATTGCAAATAGAATCTTTTTGTTAAAGTCGATTAATTTTCTTCTAAAAATATAACCTCAATATTTTATTTGTTTTCTATTTTGTTAATTTTTTAAAAAAATTAAATCTCTTTTATTATTAAAAATATATTAATTTTTTAGCTATGATTATATTTGAGGTTTAATAACTGACTGTCATATATCTGATTTTGCTCATAATTTACTTGAAATATAAATATTTAATGTTGCTCATAGTTTAAATTATTAAATATTTGCATTTATTTTACCATTTAAAAATGTTAAGCAATTAGCAAACTAAAATAATATAAAAAAAAAAAACTATTAATTCATGAATAAAAATGAGAATATTCAAAAAAGCGAGTTCTCAAATTAAATAAATGATATTTTTATTTTTAATTTTATTATATCTTAAATAAATAGACCATATTTGCAAAGCCATAACTTTTAATATAAGCTTTAATTAAAATAATACAATTCTTTATGCTTTTACAGGAAAACAAAATATATAATTTTTCATGATTAAGAATATTAATTCAAGTCAAAATTCAAATGAATCTACATCTGGAGTCTAGTCAATAAGCAGATGTCTTTAACAAATTTTCATTTCTCGAATAGTTAAAATGTTATTTTAAATATGAATATTTTCTGAAAGAATAACTATTTATTTTAATTAAAAAAATTATTAATTTTTTTTATTATTTACAATAAGATTATAAATTTTTAATAATAAAACCTTTATATTTTAATTTAAAATTAAATAAGAGAATTTAAGTAGAGTAGAAGATTGTTACTTATACTTATACTCATTTAACTATATCAATATTTTAAAATTTTAGTTGGGTAAAAATAAAGGCAAATTTGTTTTTAACTTAGGTTAATTCTGAATATTTTTAAACATAAAATTAATTTAAAAATCTGTTTGAAAATGAATTTATACAAAAATTTAGAGATGGCAGATTAATCCTCAAAGTTAAAATTTTTATTTCACTTTAATAATCTTAAATTTATCTTTTCATCTTAGAGTTATCAATTTTTATTATCTAAGAGAAGTTTTTTAAATAAATTAATTATATCTAATCATTTATATATAGCAATGCCTAATACTATTTTATATTTAAAATATTTTTTATATATTTAAACTTTATAAAAAATTTTAAAAAAGTTTAAAAAAAAATTAAAGTTTTTTTTTATTTTGGAATTTAAATTTTTAATTTAAAATTAAAAAGAAAATTTTGATTTTTTTAAAATTAAAATTAGTTATTATTATAATGAAAAGATTTGATTTCACCTAAGCTATATTATAAAAATTATTACTTTATAGTTATTGCATTTTTTTAATCTTTGCGAAATTAAACGAAAAAATAATTTTTTATGTTTAAAAGATTTTAAAATTGTAAATTATTGATGCATAATTTAGTTTCATAAATTTAGAAAACCCCAAAAATTAAAAATTTATTTTAAAAAAATTATTTTTTAAAAAAAAATAAAGGTTTATTCATCTATATAATTCAATTATTTTGTTATTAATGAGATATATTAAATTATATAGAAATTATTTTTCGTTTCTGTACATGATAACTCTGGCAGGCTATCTGTTGTTGTTGATCCTCATAAACTTCCTCAAAGCTTTTTATCCCAAAAACTGGTTATTATAATTATTTGTAAGAATCGGGTATAGTTTATAAAATTAAAATTTGATATAGCGAAGGATTAAATTATCCCCGGAATCGCTCGGGCAGTTTCTGGACCTCTCTAGCTGAAAATCCAGTGAGTTCGTTATTTTTTGAGTGAGCTAGCTAAAATAAAAATAAGTTGGCTAAAATTATGACGAGTTCGGTAGAAATACATGAGATAGCTAAAATAATGACTTGCTAGATAAATTTTAGAGTGAGCTAGATATTTTAAGATTGAATTGTCAAAAATTTAAGATTGGATCGCTGGGCTTTAAAGTGCTTGTCTTTGATTTCAACTTTGACACTGTCCAGACGAATTCAAAACCCGGTTCTAGATAATTTAAAGTATAGATAGCTGAAATCACGACTCGCTCGGTAGAATTATGGCGATCTGGCTAGAATAATGACTCGATAGGTAGATTTAAGAGATATTAGATAATTTAATAATGACATTGACAGATGCAAGGTAAGATCGCTGATTGTGAAAGTTCCTGCTTCTGATTTCAACTCTGACCTCTGTTCACACGAATCCGAACCTGATTGTCTGGAGCCATCTCTTGATACTGAGCACCCACAGCTTGCTGACATCGCTTGCAGTCATTCTCTAGAGCACCTCGGCCACAGCTGAGACTAGATTCTCTCTGTAGAGTTAGGACGCAGTCAATCTTACTTTCTAGCTATCTTGCGTGAGCGCAGCTGCAGCTTCACAAATGAGAAGAGCTGTTCGATAGGATTGAAACCGGGTGAGTTCTGCGTTGAAGAGCACTACAACTTTGAATCGCTTGGCTGTTTCCAGTACCCTTG
>JAJKFJ010002461.1:0-16511 GCA_027382625.1 Tetmemena sp. SeJ-2015
TTATTACACATTTGGCTATTTAATGAGAAGAATACAAGTATCAAATATCTATTTTTCATTCACTTATATTACTTAGCCTTCGTAAAAAGCAAAAGCTGCCATAAGGATTCTTGACTTGGAAGCATTATCTATTTAATTACTATTATTAATGAGATCTACTAAAAGGATGAAGAGCCCAGAATTAGAACTTGAATCCAATTGATTCTTGCATATATCGAGGAATTAATAAAGAGATTATGTATTTCTTAGAGTTATTTCTTGTAAGATAATAGCTTTTGTTTGAGGAGGTGAGGTCTTAAAATTTTCATAATATGAGAGTAGTCTTTCATAGCCAAAAAGCGCGCCTTAATCTATTTGAATAAGACCCTCTTATTTTGGCGCATCTTATAATTGAGAAACATCAGACATTTTAATCTCCTCTTTAGGAGAGATATTCTTAATTGATTTGAATGAATCCTTATCTGAAATAGTAAGGTCATTATCAATGGGCTTTTGGATTTAAGATTTTTTCTATTTATGATTGTGGAGGAATTTTTTCAAATATCTTCGAAAGTCTGATGATCAATCATAACCCTTAAACTCAGGAATAACTAGTAAATCCTCAATCCTATAGTCACAAGCGATCAAAATTTACTTTGCTCGTTCAATTTTATCAGAGTCCTGAGCATTTTAATAGTTGGATTTACGACCTCGAATTTTTCCAACATTACCATCAGGATTTAAGACACCCACATTTGAATTAAGTAAACTTTTTGTAGACAATGAATCAGGATCTAATTCTTTTACAAATGAATTGTCCGCATCTGAAAGTAATGAATGGTATATTAGGGAATCTTACTAGAGGGATTTTTGAGATTTGCTGAGGCTTCAAGATCAGGGAGGGGATCTTCTTGAATTAAGCTCATAGGCTTGTCTTAATTATTTATACTAATAAAGTTTGAAGAATTTGGTTAATAAATAGCCTGTCTTAATTAAATTCTCACCTGTCTTAATTCAAATTTAGCAATGAAAATCCTCTCTTTTGCAGATATTTTTGCCATTTATATTAGTAGAGCTGCCAAAATAGGACATGGTGATAGCTCTTTAAATGCTGAGTAAAATGAGTATAATGGCGGATTTTTAAGACTTACCTCCGATTTACGGTGACTCTTTTTAGGCGATTTTGGCGGCAATGTGCCGATTTAGCTGTCTTAATTCAAATTTTCGAAATCCATAATCCTTAAAATTATTAGAATTATCCCAATTAACTATTAATAAGCAAAGTATTATATAGGCATTAGAGAGCTTAAGTGAGTCAGTTAAATTCATAATATAGGTTATACTAGGTCCATATGGAAAAAGGTCGAATTAAGCCAAAACTTTAAGACAACCCCCATGTCTTAATACCCCATTCTGGACCTCATCCACCATCATTTCGAAATATAAAATCCAACTCTTTTTAAACATTAAGACTAACTATACACACAAACTAAAGTCAAAAATTGAAGTGGAGAATACGATATTTCATATTTTTAGCATTAGTGATAGATTAGCGGTGGGTCACAAAAGGTCCTTTTTTAGATTTGAGAGATCTGCCTTGTCTTAATTAAGTCTCTTCTGTAATTTTGGGAATGCGTGTATATCATATATAATGATCATTAATATCTATTCACTATTTATCTAAGTAAACCCCATAACCTATATAAACCCCATAACCTATATACTTAGATAAATAGTGAATAGATATTAATGATCATTATATATGATATACACGCATTCCCAAAATTACAGAAGAGACTTAATTAAGACAAGGCAGATCTCTCAAATCTAAAAAAGGACCTTTTGTGACCCACCGCTAATCTATCACTAATGCTAAAAATATGAAATATCGTATTCTCCACTTCAATTTTTGACTTTAGTTTGTGTGTATAGTTAGTCTTAATGTTTAAAAAGAGTTGGATTTTATATTTCGAAATGATGGTGGATGAGGTCCAGAATGGGGTATTAAGACATGGGGGTTGTCTTAAAGTTTTGGCTTAATTCGACCTTTTTCCATATGGACCTAGTATAACCTATATTATGAATTTAACTGACTCACTTAAGCTCTCTAATGCCTATATAATACTTTGCTTATTAATAGTTAATTGGGATAATTCTAATAATTTTAAGGATTATGGATTTCGAAAATTTGAATTAAGACAGCTAAATCGGCACATTGCCGCCAAAATCGCCTAAAAAGAGTCACCGTAAATCGGAGGTAAGTCTTAAAAATCCGCCATTATACTCATTTTACTCAGCATTTAAAGAGCTATCACCATGTCCTATTTTGGCAGCTCTACTAATATAAATGGCAAAAATATCTGCAAAAGAGAGGATTTTCATTGCTAAATTTGAATTAAGACAGGTGAGAATTTAATTAAGACAGGCTATTTATTAACCAAATTCTTCAAACTTTATTAGTATAAATAATTAAGACAAGCCTATGAGCTTAATTCAAGAAGATCCCCTCCCTGATCTTGAAGCCTCAGCAAATCTCAAAAATCCCTCTAGTAAGATTCCCTAATATACCATTCATTACTTTCAGATGCGGACAATTCATTTGTAAAAGAATTAGATCCTGATTCATTGTCTACAAAAAGTTTACTTAATTCAAATGTGGGTGTCTTAAATCCTGATGGTAATGTTGGAAAAATTCGAGGTCGTAAATCCAACTATTAAAATGCTCAGGACTCTGATAAAATTGAACGAGCAAAGTAAATTTTGATCGCTTGTGACTATAGGATTGAGGATTTACTAGTTATTCCTGAGTTTAAGGGTTATGATTGATCATCAGACTTTCGAAGATATTTGAAAAAATTCCTCCACAATCATAAATAGAAAAAATCTTAAATCCAAAAGCCCATTGATAATGACCTTACTATTTCAGATAAGGATTCATTCAAATCAATTAAGAATATCTCTCCTAAAGAGGAGATTAAAATGTCTGATGTTTCTCAATTATAAGATGCGCCAAAATAAGAGGGTCTTATTCAAATAGATTAAGGCGCGCTTTTTGGCTATGAAAGACTACTCTCATATTATGAAAATTTTAAGACCTCACCTCCTCAAACAAAAGCTATTATCTTACAAGAAATAACTCTAAGAAATACATAGTCTCTTTATTAATTCCTCGATATATGCAAGAATCAATTGGATTCAAGTTCTAATTCTGGGCTCTTCATCCTTTTAGTAGATCTCATTAATAATAGTAATTAAATAGATAATGCTTCCAAGTCAAGAATCCTTATGGCAGCTTTTGCTTTTTACGAAGGCTAAGTAATATAAGTGAATGAAAAATAGATATTTGATACTTGTATTCTTCTCATTAAATAGCCAAATGTGTAATAAGCTCTTGGATTAGCAAATTATTTGTTTATAAATGAGATATAGAGCTTCGCTTTATAAGAAGGAACTATTTAGAAACTTGATATCTCGAATCCTCATATAGTTTAGTTTATGGGAACGACTTTCTAAATATTTGATATTGATCCTCAAGTAAAGCAACTCATTCCATCAACATGGCATATCTTTAATAACCCTTTCATATCCGCATTGAAAAAGGATTCAGGAATGGGTCTAATTAGGGATATCCCATCAATGTTTACACCATACTTTCTAAGAATATGTGCTTTGAGTGGAGCCCCAAAATATCATGATTTATAAGACTTCATAGAATAGGCAAGAGCTATATTCATATCTAAGCTTGAAATGATTGATTAACCTTAAATGCTATTGTTTATGAAAGGGTTATCAGAGCGACTTGAGACTAGAGATATTAAGTGGATTGGAAAGATTGAATAAATTAAGAAGCTTTTACTTCAGCTTGTAGAAGCTCAAATAGAAAAAGGTGTAGTAGTAGATGCTGCTATAATAAAGCAATGCCTTAATGGAGACTTTACTTAATTAGAGAGGATACTCCATTTACCTAAAGCAATGGAGGCATTTACAGAGGAGACTATAGCTGAGCTCTTTACTATCTTTGAATAATAAAACTCTCATCTTCATACAGTAGCTGCTTTTAATTAAAAGTCTGAATAAGAAAGAATGATGGTCAATAATGAACTTGATAAGCTTCAATAGATACTGGGTTTTAAGCTATACTGTTCATAAGTAATATGCGTGAATTATATTATGAATAATTTACAAGAGAATCATCTTATGCATTTTGGAATAGGCAATGGAAAAACTCTAATATGCCTTACTCTAGCTATTCTTATTTCGAGTCAAAGATAATGCCCAGTCTTCATTGTGAGTAAAAATGAGCATTTAGTCTAAAGAGATTCAGTCAAATACGAAAGAGTAATTAAAGCTATGGGGCTCAATGCTAATCTAAATGGTTTCTCAAAAGACAAAGGAGTCTACTTCTTCACTATTCCTTAATTGAGAAAGCACTTTGAATCAGATAAGCTAATTAAAATTTGGAAGCAAAGCATAGTTATAGTTGATGAATATGATTGGATTCTTTTAGACGGAAGTATAGATGCTATTGTTAAATAGCTTAATTTCTTCTCTTTATCATCTTCAATCATAGGCTTTTCTGGTAGTACTCCTAGCTTAACAGAGTAAAGATGCTTGAATATGGCTCTAAATGTATCTCCGGTTATCTTTCCAAGTCTAGATAGACTCAAAGGTGATAAGAAAATCAAACACCCAGACTTGCTTATTAACTCTAATCAATCTGATTATATAAAGGTTTTGAAAGATATAATAGAAGAGTAGAATAAATACTCTCCTGTTCTGATAGTGGCTTAAGAGAATTATAGAATCATCGAATAAGGATTAGCTTCTTCTACATTAGATTTTTCTGGATTAAGCAAGAATGCGGCCTCAGTAATTGAATCAGTTATTGAAGGGAGATATTTAATGAGGAATGCTAAATAAGAATATGGCTGTTACCTTTTGAATGAAGCTCATGGTAGAGGAACTGATATTCAGACTAATGATGAAATAAATAGTACGGGTGGCTCTTATCTTATAATTGCTGATGTATTCTCGAAAAGATCAGAGGAATAGATAATAGGGAGAATTGGCAGACTTAATACTAGAGGTTAATGGAAAAGAGTCCTATATAGATAAGGAGCTAAAGATTCTATTGAGTAACTCTTATATGTTGAATAGAACTCTATTGAATTGAGCCTAAACTCGAAGTATAATAAAGCATAATCTAAGATTCAGTAATAACTTGAAGACGAAGTTATGTCAGATGAAGAAGATATTCCTGAATAAAAGGCAGAGCCTGAAAAGCCCCAAGAAGTAATAGCTCAATTCAATCCCGAAGAGCCTATAGAGCAAATAGATAAGGAAGTAGATTAAGCGTAAATCAATACTCCCCCAATTTAAAAGGAAGAAAAAGCACCTGTAGAAGAGGAAGCTAAAGTAAAAACAGTACCTGAAGAAGAGAAAGGAGAGAAAAGTAATTAGAATGTGATATAACTTTCAATTTTAGAATTAATAGCCCAAAAACTCGCAGAAAATCCATATGTGAAAAGCCTTTAAAAGGATGATTTAAAAGATAAGGCAAAGGTATAAGCTAAGAGAACTATGGATTAGATTACTAAGAGTAATGAGAGATCAAGGTCAAAGAGTAAAGAGTCTCAAAAATCAAGAAAACGTGGAAGACCCAGAAAAGTCATAGCTGATAATACATCCATTGAGGAGTACTTTGATGAAATACCGAAGTGAGTTCAAAAAATGAGGGAGAAATCATTTGCTAATACTTACAAAGAGTTTTCTGAAGATGAATTAGAGATGGATGAGTACTTGAGAATCATTACTCTAAAGCAATAAGGCCTTATGAGGAAAGGCAACGAAAGAGGAAGGAGAGACAATCATAAAGAAAGAAGATGATTTCAAAATTAATTTCTTAAAAAACTTAACCCCATGCTATATACATACAATGAATCATCTTATAGATTCATTATATTAGGGATATATTGATGAGTATAATCAGAAGTCTTCATCTTCATTTCTTATATTCATTGAGCTCATATGATTTAAAAGCTGCTCATTTTCTGATCTAAGTCTTCTCATTTACTCTTCCATTTACGCTTGTTACTGAATCGATCTCTTAGCAGTAACAAGAAAGCCTTGTTTATCATTTTTGAGAGCCTCTTCCATTTCTTTCACCTCTTCCATTTAACTGTAAGTGCGCTTTCTTCGAGCTGATTGCTTAATTAAATTCACTGCTTTTCCTCTTTCAGCTATATTAATAATATATTCAATCAATTCTTACTGCTAAATGATAAGCATCTTGATAGAGCATCAACAAATTCTGGCCTCATTTCTATAACAAGGTCTCTGTTATGCTCTAATTTATTCTTTCTTTCAGTCATTACTTAGTCTATTTTCCGCTAAAAACCCTCTTAATCTAATGTATATAATAGATTGCAGATCCATTATCTATCTAAATGAACCCAATCTCTTTCATCTGGGAGATATTTGAGTGATCTTGGCTTCGCTTTAGCGAAGTCCAGAAAGTCTTATACAGTAAGTCCATCAACCTAAGGCACTGCTGCAATCTTTACTTAGTCTCGTTTTAGATACTATATATGATTTAATAAAGTGAGTAAATCACTTACTTCTTTCTAAGCTCTTAATATTTGCTTGAGAAAATAGATATTTGTAGAATCAGGTTTGGGAAGGAATGCTTAACAGTCTTAAGCAAGGAAATTATATAGCTCTCTTTTGCTTTTGCATTTAGCTGATAGCTCACTTATGCTTATGCTTTATAATATAGTTGAATCCATATTTAGTATTAATATACTTCTATAGTGAGCCTTTATATACTGCAGATATGATTCAGGAGTTGCTATATACTTCCAATTTTAGAAGTGTATTAAAAGCTTAAGGAATTCCTTTGGTGCTAATTAGATTTCTCTATAGAGATTTCCTCTAGAGAAGAAAAGATTTCCTTAATCAGTTCTTATATTAGTATAATAATAGCAACAAAGTCCTAATGATGCATTAGAATAAGAAGAAAAGTAATATATCAGATGATTCATCTTCTCAATCATCATAAGACTAATCAGATGATGAATCATCAAGCTCATAAAACTAGACTTATTAAGGTGAGAATTATGTTACTACAAACATGCTATACCAAATAAATCTCACAGTAGCAGATATATTAATAGAGGATGTTACTATCAAAGATATGAAACGCTACTATTAAAGAGTCTTAAATAAGTTGAATTAGGATCAAATAGCAAATTTGATTATAGATCCTCTTGCCTAATATCTCAAATGCAAAGATGATACTTCGATTGAGACTCTATTAGATAGCTAATAAGTCAGATAATTGGCATCAATTATATTGAAACTATATGTGTCTTACAAGTAATCTGAATAGCAGCCTTAATCTGTAAGTCAGATTCATTCAAATATAGATTTCAGAAAACTAGAAGCAAGAGTCTATATGAATCATAAGAGAAGCAGAGTTGTAAAAGAGATTGATAATAAGCATGATTTTGATAGTTATATTCCGAAAAGAATATTAAAGAAGAGAAGAAAAGAGGATGATAAACAATATAAGCTTATAAGATTAGAAAGGCTTTGTAAAAATCTTTACTTAAAAGAGAAATTGAGTCAAAAGCAGATCTAAAAAAGGCTCTGATTATCATAATTTTAAGTAAGACAGATGCTTGAATTGCCAGAGAAGATCCCTAATTTCAGGAAGCTAAAGAAAAATCATCATTAGAAATTTAAAAAGCTCCATGAAAGAGGATAAGGGCATATAGTATAGCTTCTCAAAACTTCTTCATATCCTCTTCATGCATCTGATATATAAGTTAGCTTAGCTAATAATATTCAGCTTCATCTCTCTACTTAGATGATACGAAGATATATGAAAGAAGAACTAATGCTCAGCTTCAAATAAATTAAGTAAATTAGCAATCTCCATAATAATAGAAGCAGTAAATTATAAAGACAGTATGCTTCTAGTTAATTCGTGCAGCTTTTGAGTGAAGGGAAAAGACTTATCAATATAGATGAATCCTGCTTGAGTGAAACTTTCTCAAGAAGGCGAGGATGGACAGGTCCCTACATAAAGAATATGGTTACTAACTCATAAAGGCTAATGAAAATGAACTTGATAATTGGAGTATCAAGTAAAGGTGAGCTATTCTATACAGTTAATAGAGGCTCTACTAATAATACTTCATTCCTTTACTATATTTGTAAGCTTTGCTTGACCCTGGATAGAATAGATAAAGACTGGAGATCAAATACTATCCTCGTGCTTGATAATGCAAGGTATCATAGAAGTAAGGAAATGATGGCTGCATTTTAATAATTAAAGCTCTCTGTGCTCTTTCTTGGACCATATCATTTCAAGTAAGCACCTGCTGAACTAATGTTCTCATGGATCAAAAGCAAGAATCTGAATCCTCTCAATAGCAGAGCTGCATCAAGGTAAGGTAAATATGCTTGACTTATCTAGGTGTCAGTGGCCTGCTTTCATGAAAGAAGTAGGAATGACTATTAGTAGAATCAATTAAAGCTTCGTAAAGCGCTGCTTTTATCATGTTCTAACAGCTGCATTAGAATCTATTTGTCTCAAAAGTATTTGATTTTGTTTTAATATTCAATATTTATAAAATTTCAAAGCAAATGTTACTATTAAACTGATGGAACTTCGGGGTTGGTTTCAGGTTAAAATGTTTTTAGCAATGATTTATTAAAGTTTCATTACTAGGATTTAGATCAATCTCAAATAAAAGTAAGATATTCACATGTATTTATGAGTAATTTTGTTGAATTATGATAAGAATTTAATAGATCTTTTATCAAAGATTTATATAAGACATTTCATTTTTACAATTTATTTCATCTTTGATATCTGCTAATCCAATTTGAAAAGAAATTAAATCCATTGGCATTCAGACTCTATATATTACTTTAGTCGTTTATTACCAGAAGTAATTATAGCTTCATCTCATTTATCTATAAATGCAGATTATTTCAAGAAAATTTATTTTTACTCAAGCTAAAGCCAAAAATTTCTAAATGATGGATGGGGAAAAAGATTTTAATAGCCTATAGTATTAATAACATTATTTTAATAGATTAAATATTTTTCACTCAATCATAGCATCATTATAGTCACTTCATTATCTTTATATCTATGAGAATATCTAAATTCTTAAGAGATATTACGAAAAAATTAGAAATAAATAACTCTGTGATAAGTGAAATAAGCTAAAGAATATATCTAAGCTTCTTGAATTCTAAGTATCTAGTTTTATTAAGGATACTAAAAACGAAAAGAAAAGAATCTATTAATCATAGAATAAGATATAAGCATATTCAAATCAGTATTTCTTTATATAATTAGATTTTACTCTCAAGATATTATAGTTTGACTAATAAACAATTTCATTGAAATTTCATTTTAGTGCATCAATGATGAAACTATTATTGCATAGAAAATCAACGTCTAATACTGCAAATCAATATAATGAATGAATTTTTTCAAGTAGAGAGCTTTTACTATTCTAAAGCTATATGAGAATATAAAAAGATATATCTATTCAAGGGTTGCTTTATTACAATAGATTAAAGATAAAATAACTTTCATTAAGAAGGGGCTTAGATTTTTCAATTACTTATGAATGATAGGATATACAGAAGATTCAATTAATAAGCTTCTGTTATATTTGTTCTTGTAAACTCGGCATAGAAGCATGAAACTATTTGAAATATAAAATGCTTTGAAGGATCTTCGAGTCTAAAGAACAAAGTCTACTATCAAAGCTTTATAAAAGAGTGAGGAGGAACATGCATATCTTATTTATTAATCTTGAATATGCAGAAAGCTTCACAATTTGAGGATGGATTCATTATATATATGAAGGCAATGGTTGTGGCAAATGTGAATTACTTTCAGATATTAAACTGAGGGTAATTCTTATTGATTCATATTTTATATATTCTTAATTGGAGAGTTAATGAACAAGCAACTGACTTTCTTCTATAGCAATAGATGAGACATATGTGAAATGAATTATAAGAATGAGTCACTAATTTAAAGATTTCTCTTTTATTTTTTAAGATTTAATGAAGCTATTTTTTAGTCTTAAGACCTTCTAAAGCTTTAATAAGTTTACTAATCCAGTATTATATTTCTGGAAGAGTAATTATATTATTTCATATCAGTTATACTCTTAACCCCAATTCAAGCTCAGATACTTATTATTTAAAGGATAATGTAGACGAAAAAGCTTATAAAGATATAATTACTCACTTTAATATTCGTAATTTCTTTAATTCATTCCACAGAATTTATAGATTCTCTCATATTTCTTGATCTGTTTTCTCGTTTATTATTGTATTATAATTATGCAAGAGGATCAAAGCTAATATCACTTACTTGATTTTATTAAAAGAAAACTATGATTCTCTATTAAATTCAAGACTGACCTTATGATTAATTTTTCCTTTACTAAATAACATCATTTAAATTTTCCCAAACTAGTTCTCAGATTTATCATCTAATTAAGATTAGTTTTATTTAAATTGAGATTAGAAGAAAATAGCCTAAATTTACTACATTACGACTTATAGCTATAGGATTTCTGAACTCTAAATGCTAAGAATATTAGTTTACAAATGCTCTCTTAATCATTCGATAACTGAAGTAAATGATAAGTAATAAAAAGGAAATTTATATTAATGGTCTATTCATTAAGGGTAAAGTATAATGTTCGGATCTGAGATCAACTACATTATGGGTAATATATAAACAGAAGCAGGATATCAAGTAGAAATATTAATATTCTATACTAAATTGATGATGATTACTTTGAAAAATCATAAGGAAATCTAAATGAGATAAAAATTTATCTGATATAAGATGAATTATATCCCAAGAACCCCAATATTTATAGAGCTTTTAAATATATTTCCTCTTTATTTATTTTTAATCTGAATATTCATTCATTATTTGTTGATCAGAAAATTAGTAGAGCAAAAGAGAACTCTGTATTCAGCAAAAAAAAGTAAAAAATTATGATTTTAGATGATTAATTTTTTTTAAAAAAAGAGAAAAAAAAGACCCTTTTTTTTAATTTTTTTCCCAAAAAAAGCGAAAATTTGGACCATTTTTCGACTTTTTTCCCCAATTTTTTTCCAAACTAACACCATTCTATGGTAGAAAACATTGAGTTATATTTGCAAAGTAGTGTTCATTTTTTAAAATTCGAGGTCTAAAGGCCTCAAAAAAATTATTTTTTATTTTTTTCTCCCAGAAACTTTCGTTTTTGACCACTTTTTTTAGTGCTCAAATAAATATCTGTATGGATAGATAGATAGAGCATATACGATAAATCCACAAATTTCTTTTTTCATCCATAGATTTTGAGTCTATAAGCTCCAAAATGGTCCCCGAAGTTGGTAAAAATGCATATTTTGGCATTATTTTTGGATTAAATAAATAAAAATGTTTATTTTTGTGGTAGAATTTTTTCTTTTTTTTTTTAAAAAAAAAAAAAAAATTCTTTTTTAAAAAAAACCAAAAAAATTTAAACAAAAAAATTTTTTTTTAAATTTTTTAAAAAAAAAAAAGAAAAATAAATTTGGGAATTTTTTTTTTTAAAAAAATTTTCGGGCCCAAATTTTAGCTTTTAGAACTCAAAAAATTTTTTATAAAAAAGAAAAAAGAAATTTGTGGATTTACTAAAAATGCTCAAAATTTCCCATCCAAAAAAGATAAAATTTAAAAATTTACCTAAAAAAAGTGGGGAAAAACGAAAGTTTCTAAGAAAAAAATAAAAAATTTTTTTTTTTTTGGGGGCCCTTTTAAAACCTTTTGAATTTTAAAAATTTTAACCCCTATTTGCAAATATTAATTTAATTTTTTCCCCAAACCAAATTTGAAAAAAGGTGTTTAAGTTTTTGGAAAAAAAAATTGGGGAAAAAAAATCAAAAAAGGTTTCCAAAAAAAAAATTTTCCTTTTTTTAAAAAAATTAAAAAAAAAAGGGGTTTTTTTTCCCCTTTTTTTAAAAAAAAATTAATCATTTTTAAAAATTCATAATTTTTTTTATTTTTTTTTTGCTTAATTTTCGGATTTTTTTTTGTTTTTACTAATTTTCTTAAAAACAAATAATAATTGGGAAAAATTTAAAAATTTTTTTAAAAAAAAATAAAAGGGAAATTTTTATTTTTTTTTTTTAAAATTTTATAAAAAATTTTTTTGGGGGTTTTTTTAATTTTTAATTTTTTTTTTAAAAACGATTAAAAATTTTTTTTCCCTTTTTTAAAAAAAAAATTTCCCCTTTTTTTTATTTTTCCAAAAAAAAAAATCATTTTTAATTTAATTTTAGTTTTAGAAAATTTTTAAAAAAAATTTTATTTTGATATCCTTCTTCTTTTATTTATTTACCCAAAAAAAGGGGAAAAAATTTCTAGAAAAAAAAAAAATTTTTTTCCCTTTAAACCCTTTTTAAAAAAAAACCATTTAAAAATAAAATTTTTCCTTTTTATTTAAAAAAAAAAATCAAAAATTTAAATTTTTGTTTTTTGGGAAAAAAATTAAAAAAAAGGGCCCAAAAAAAATTTTAAAACTAATTTTTTTTTTTTGCAAAAAGAGTTTCGAAATTTTTTATAACTAAAAAGTTTTGTTTTAAAAAAGGGTTTTAAAAATTTTAAAAATTTGGGGCTTTTTTTTCTTTTTTAAAATCTCAAATTTTAAATAAAATAATCTTAATTTTGATGAAAAAAATTTTTAGAACCCGTTTGGGAAAAATTTAAATTGATGTTTATTTTTAAGTAAAAAAAAAATTAATCATTTTTTTCAGTTTGAATTTAAAAGAGAAATAAAATTTTCTTTTTAATTAAAATCCAAGTTTAAATGAATTAGTTTTGGATTTTCTTCAATTAATTTTTAAAAAAAATAATTTTAAAGAGAAAACAGAACAAAAATTTGGGAAAATTTAAAATTTTTGTGGAAAAATTAAAAAATTACGAATTTAAAGGAATAATTTTTTTTAAAACTTTATTAAACTTTTTCTTCTAATTTAAAACCTTTAAAAAAAAAAAGTATTGGGGCTTAAATTTGGGGTTAAAAAAATTAAATATTAAAAGAAATTTTAATTTTTAATTTTTCCCCTTTCCAAAAAAATAATACTGGGAATTTTAAAATAAACTTATTAAATTTAAATCTTAAAAAATAAAAAATAAAAATTATTAAACTTTTAAAAATTTTAAAAAAAAGAAAAAAAAAAAACTTTAAATTAGTGACTCATTCTTATAATTCATTTCACATATGTCTCATCTATTGCTATAGAAGAAAGTCAGTTGCTTGTTCATTAACTCTCCAATTAAGAATATAGACAATATGAATCAATAAGAATTACCCTCAGTTTAATATCTGAAAGTAATTCACATTTGCCAAAACCAAATTTCCTTCATATATTAATGAATCCATCCTCAAATTGTGAAGCTTTCTGCATATTCAAGATTAATAAATAAGATATGCATGTTCCTCCTCACTCTTTTATAAAGCTTTGATAGTAGACTTTGTTCTTTAGACTCGAAGATCCTTCAAAGCATTTTATATTTCAAATAGTTTCATGCTTCTATGCCGAGTTTACAAGAACAAATATAACAGAAGCTTATTAATTGAATCTTCTGTATATCCTATCATTCATAAGTAATTGAAAAATCTAAGCCCCTTCTTAATGAAAGTTATTTTATCTTTAATCTATTGTAATAAAGCAACCCTTGAATAGATATATCTTTTTATATTCTCATATAGCTTTAGAATAGTAAAAGCTCTCTACTTGAAAAAAATTCATTCATTATATTGATTTGCAGTATTAGACGTTGATTTTCTATGCAATAATAGTTTCATCATTGATGCACTAAAATGAAATTTCAATGAAATTGTTTATTAGTCAAACTATAATATCTTGAGAGTAAAATCTAATTATATAAAGAAATACTGATTTGAATATGCTTATATCTTATTCTATGATTAATAGATTCTTTTCTTTTCGTTTTTAGTATCCTTAATAAAACTAGATACTTAGAATTCAAGAAGCTTAGATATATTCTTTAGCTTATTTCACTTATCACAGAGTTATTTATTTCTAATTTTTTCGTAATATCTCTTAAGAATTTAGATATTCTCATAGATATAAAGATAATGAAGTGACTATAATGATGCTATGATTGAGTGAAAAATATTTAATCTATTAAAATAATGTTATTAATACTATAGGCTATTAAAATCTTTTTCCCCATCCATCATTTAGAAATTTTTGGCTTTAGCTTGAGTAAAAATAAATTTTCTTGAAATAATCTGCATTTATAGATAAATGAGATGAAGCTATAATTACTTCTGGTAATAAACGACTAAAGTAATATATAGAGTCTGAATGCCAATGGATTTAATTTCTTTTCAAATTGGATTAGCAGATATCAAAGATGAAATAAATTGTAAAAATGAAATGTCTTATATAAATCTTTGATAAAAGATCTATTAAATTCTTATCATAATTCAACAAAATTACTCATAAATACATGTGAATATCTTACTTTTATTTGAGATTGATCTAAATCCTAGTAATGAAACTTTAATAAATCATTGCTAAAAACATTTTAACCTGAAACCAACCCCGAAGTTCCATCAGTTTAATAGTAACATTTGCTTTGAAATTTTATAAATATTGAATATTAAAACAAAATCAAATACTTTTGAGACAAATAGATTCTAATGCAGCTGTTAGAACATGATAAAAGCAGCGCTTTACGAAGCTTTAATTGATTCTACTAATAGTCATTCCTACTTCTTTCATGAAAGCAGGCCACTGACACCTAGATAAGTCAAGCATATTTACCTTACCTTGATGCAGCTCTGCTATTGAGAGGATTCAGATTCTTGCTTTTGATCCATGAGAACATTAGTTCAGCAGGTGCTTACTTGAAATGATATGGTCCAAGAAAGAGCACAGAGAGCTTTAATTATTAAAATGCAGCCATCATTTCCTTACTTCTATGATACCTTGCATTATCAAGCACGAGGATAGTATTTGATCTCCAGTCTTTATCTATTCTATCCAGGGTCAAGCAAAGCTTACAAATATAGTAAAGGAATGAAGTATTATTAGTAGAGCCTCTATTAACTGTATAGAATAGCTCACCTTTACTTGATACTCCAATTATCAAGTTCATTTTCATTAGCCTTTATGAGTTAGTAACCATATTCTTTATGTAGGGACCTGTCCATCCTCGCCTTCTTGAGAAAGTTTCACTCAAGCAGGATTCATCTATATTGATAAGTCTTTTCCCTTCACTCAAAAGCTGCACGAATTAACTAGAAGCATACTGTCTTTATAATTTACTGCTTCTATTATTATGGAGATTGCTAATTTACTTAATTTATTTGAAGCTGAGCATTAGTTCTTCTTTCATATATCTTCGTATCATCTAAGTAGAGAGATGAAGCTGAATATTATTAGCTAAGCTAACTTATATATCAGATGCATGAAGAGGATATGAAGAAGTTTTGAGAAGCTATACTATATGCCCTTATCCTCTTTCATGGAGCTTTTTAAATTTCTAATGATGATTTTTCTTTAGCTTCCTGAAATTAGGGATCTTCTCTGGCAATTCAAGCATCTGTCTTACTTAAAATTATGATAATCAGAGCCTTTTTTAGATCTGCTTTTGACTCAATTTCTCTTTTAAGTAAAGATTTTTACAAAGCCTTTCTAATCTTATAAGCTTATATTGTTTATCATCCTCTTTTCTTCTCTTCTTTAATATTCTTTTCGGAATATAACTATCAAAATCATGCTTATTATCAATCTCTTTTACAACTCTGCTTCTCTTATGATTCATATAGACTCTTGCTTCTAGTTTTCTGAAATCTATATTTGAATGAATCTGACTTACAGATTAAGGCTGCTATTCAGATTACTTGTAAGACACATATAGTTTCAATATAATTGATGCCAATTATCTGACTTATTAGCTATCTAATAGAGTCTCAATCGAAGTATCATCTTTGCATTTGAGATATTAGGCAAGAGGATCTATAATCAAATTTGCTATTTGATCCTAATTCAACTTATTTAAGACTCTTTGATAGTAGCGTTTCATATCTTTGATAGTAACATCCTCTATTAATATATCTGCTACTGTGAGATTTATTTGGTATAGCATGTTTGTAGTAACATAATTCTCACCTTAATAAGTCTAGTTTTATGAGCTTGATGATTCATCATCTGATTAGTCTTATGATGATAAAGAAGATGAATCATCTGATATATTACTTTTCTTCTTATTCTAATGCATCATTAGGACTTTGTTGCTATTATTATACTAATATAAGAACTTATTAAGGAAATCTTTTCTTCTCTAGAGGAAATCTCTATAGAGAAATCTAATTAGCACCAAAGGAATTCCTTAAGCTTTTAATACACTTCTAAAATTGGAAGTATATAGCAACTCCTGAATCATATCTGCAGTATATAAAGGCTCACTATAGAAG
>JAJKFJ010002462.1:0-16259 GCA_027382625.1 Tetmemena sp. SeJ-2015
AACAGAGGGGAAAAGTTCCTTTTCTTTCGAGAAATAGCAGACTCAACACCTAAGGATACTTGCACTGAGATATGTGGAGATAAAGTCAACTGTCATTTAAAATTAAGAAATTTTAAATATATGAGGAGTTAATATATATCACTCAAACTTCTATCTCAAGCTTCACTCCTTCCTCTGAGCATTATATTTCTTCTAAGTGTCAACGATTTTCTTTTAGATTCTTAGGTAGAATAAAGAAATAATTATGCAAAACTTGTTTTCACTTTCTTATCATATAGATAGGGCCAAACTAGGTGATAATTTTAATTAATATTCTGTATTAGGTTCTTTATTTTTTATATTTTTATTAAAATTTTTAGAAATGTCAAGATGATTATCATTTTAGTCTCTGCAATCTTCTTTCTGAAACGCACTTTCAAAATTATATTCCTTCCTCCGGGTAAGATTCTTCCCAATATCAAAAACCCCCTATTTCCAAAAAAATGTTATTTAACATATTTTTTAAAAAAAAAAGGTTTTTTAATAGAATAAACGGGGGAGTTTTCTTAAATAATATTATTCTCCATATTTTTAAGCAAATTAATTTACCTTCTTTTTTTGGGGGTTCATCTGGGAAAATCAATTATCTGTTCCTCTTCTTTAAAATGAATTAAGCAAAAAAATTACAAAAAAATTTACTAAAGAGTAAATATTTCGAATTATTTTTGGTAAAATTTGATTTAAATCAAATAAATTTTATTATTTTTTTTAAAATTTTGATTAAATTTTATAATTTTTTTGAATCCCTAAATTTTTCTCGAAATAACGGATTAGTATTTTATATGATAATAGGGAGAAAACAATTGAGAAGAGCAGAAGACAAAATATAAATAAATCAGTTGAATAAAGGAGAATTACTTATAGCTTGCTCTTAGGAGTGTAGTTTATTGTTCGTATATTTTTTAATTTATTCTAATTCACTTTTAATTCTCAAATTTATCTTTTTCGTTTATGTTCTCGCTTATTAATTTATTAAATTGAGTTTTTAAGGCTTTAATTTTAACATTAAAAAAATAGGCCTAAATTTTTATTTCTTCATCAATCATACAGAAAGAATCCATGAGAATTTCAAATTTTATTGGATAAAGTATCATAGATAGTTTGTTAAAAATAATTCAAATTTCAATATTTAATCTTAAAAAGGGGAAAACCCCCTTTTTTTGTTTTTCTTTTTTTTCCTTGAATTTTTTTAACCAGAAAGCTTTTCAATTTTATCCAATTATTTTTTAGGCTTTAAAAAAAATAAAAAAAAATTGTTGTAATGATAATTAAAGCCGATATTTTGATAAAATCTTTGCATTTCTTATATAAAGTAGATTTAATTTTACATTTAAATTATTTTAAATACGAAATTGCTAAATTATCGAATCAAAGTTTGAATATTGATTTTTATATAATTATTTAGATTCTTATCTTTTTAAAAATAAAAAAAAAATTTTAAATAAAAAAAAATTTAAATAATTTGTTAGCACTAAAAAAAACCTCTTTGATTGTTTTAAAAATAATGCAAATTTTTAAATGAAATAAATTTTCGCTAACACGGAACTTATATTAATGTAGAGCTAGACCTTTATTGCAGTAAGTGTCTCGAAACAGAACTAAAAAAAGATAGTGTTTTTGATTGTGGCTTGAGCAATCTTCATGCCTAAGTCATTCACTAGCAAGCTGCCTATAACGCATTGCAAAATAAAATTGCAAAACTAGATGAGTAGGTAGCCAAGTATCAGAGCTTGATAGGAAATCATGATGGAGAGGAACTTGTTCGAGAGATGAATATTCCTGAGATTACAAAGTAAATTCGTTGCCTGAAGGATTTTCATGAAGAGCTAGATGAAATTTACGAAGATGAAAATGTTTCTGAAATTCAGGCATTTTAAAGCACGTTGTCAACAGCCCAGCTAATTAATAGAAATTTCAAGCAATCTTTGTAAATGACATTTGATCATATGGTAACTGGAGTAAGCGACTATATAAAGAGAGATCTACAATCAATAAGAGAAGAGGAATAAAGACTATCTGTAATTCATTAAGAATTCACTAGGCAATATAAAAAAGACATCGAAAGAGGAACAATTAGGGCTGATAAATTTTCGAAGTTTATATAAAAAGAGAAGGAAAAAGAGAAGATTGAAGAAAAAAAGAATGCGATCGAAAAAGCCTAACTTATAAAGAAATAAGTATTTTATTTTTTTTAAAATTAAAAAAAAACTTAATTTTTTTAAAAAAAAAATTTTTAAAATTTTTATTTAAATATGTAATTTAAAAATTATTTTTTGAATTTTTTCATTTAAAAAATTTAAAAAAAAAAAGATTTTCTTTAAAAGTGAAAAAAATAAAACAAATTTTTTAAAAATAATTTAATTTTTTACAAAAAAACAAATTTTTTTTTTTAAATTTTTTTAAATTCTTTATTTTTAAACATTTTAAAATATATTATAATAGCTTAATATTTTCATTAAAATATTAGACATTAAATTGTTTAGATGCCGTTTTGAATTATAGTTGAAATTTTAAGATTTTGGGGAATTAAATAAATACATGTTATATTATATTAATAAATGGGTATTTATTTGCTAATTAAAATAAAAACTTTAATTTAATAAAAAAAGACTATATTTTAACCTTTTTATCATTTATGAACTTTTAATTATTAATTTTAAAATAAATTTTTGGAATTTACTTGTTCAATTCTAAATTTCTCAATTTTTAAAAGTCTTAGTTAATGTTATGGATATCTATGAAAACACCAAAACATAATTAAAACTTTTAAAGTATTCAATTATGTTTACTTACTCACCACAAATTATTTCTTCTATTTCGATGACAAGATGAGTTCTGAAGTATCAGCTAGTATAATTCCCATTTGTTTAGATCGAGTGTCCATTAAGTAATCTCAAAATTACAAAAACCTAAATATGAATAAGTTTAATAAGTCACATTTTCTTTTATTAAAAGGAATTAAGCTATCAACGATCACTCATCTCTGTTCAAGCAATATCTTGTATATTTTAATATAATTTATGGAATTCTCTTAGCATATAGTTGCAAATTTTATATCTTGGTGACAATCTTTATAAATTTCTCCTTTAATAATTTAAAGTCAACATAAAATTGATATAGAATCATGTAATTATTTTAGATTAATTTTGCATTTGACTAGAGTTCGTATAATGATAAATACAAAAATAATTTGTAAGCAGCTTATCCCAACTTTCCTATTGAATTTCAATTAGGTTTTTTATATTATTTTTAAATTTTAAAATTCTAATTCAATTATAGAATGAGTTCCTCTATTCTAAGTATGTTATCTTTTTATCTCAACAAAATAGTTAATTATCTATAAATATTTCAGTGTTATATAAAGTAGTATCAATTATAAATTTAAAGCTGAGTTAGAGTAATTTTGATTAGTATATATATTAATAAATAAAATATAAATATTTCAAGGTTTACTTAATTGTAAAACTTTATTTAAAAATAAGTACTGAATTAATCAAACAAAAATTACTCAATATAACCTAATGTAATTTTTATTAGCTTTCCATTTAAATTAAAATTAGTTGTGCATGCCAAATTATTGCCTGCACTAGTTTGAATATTGGCACTATAATATTTAATTGCTTAGATTCTTAGCATTTTAAAATATATAATGTAAGTAACTTTAAATTTGTTATAATAGTAAATGGATGTACTACATAGGTGTAGTATTTGCTAAGACTATGATAAAATAATTAGATTATACTCAAAACATTACAGCAAAGCTTAAGTTTAACTAGCCTTAAAAAATAACATTTAAAAAATGAATATCGAGTTTAACCTATATTGCAGTAGTTGCCTTGAAAATGAACTCAAGAGAGATAAATTTTTTGATTGTGGTTTAACTAACCTTCATGCCAAAGTCAGCACTTTATAAGCAATTAATAGCTAATAGGAACAGCAAATCGCTAAATATGAAAGCTTGCTAGGAAAAAATAATGGAGAGATTCTTGTAAGAGAGATGAAAATTCCAGAGATTACAAAGCAAATAATGTGCCTAATAGATTTTTAAGCAGAGCTGAATGAAATTTATAATAAAGAAAAGATAAATGAGATTCATGGATTTAAAGATATTTAGTCCGCAGTCCAATTAATTAACAATAATTTCAAATACTCTATGAAGCTTTCAGTTTAAAACTTGTTAAATGGAGTTATCGATTATATAAAAGCAGATTTAGAATAAATAAGATAGGAAGAGCAAAGATTATCTGAAATTCAAAAAGACTTCGCTTAGCTATATCTAAAAGACATTGAAAAAGGAACCTTAAGAGCTGACAAATTTGCAGAATTTATACAAAAGGAGAAGGCAAATAAGAAAATTCAAGAAAAATAGGAGGCACTTGAGAAAGCTATAATAATTAAGAATATGATATCTTCGTCTTTAATTTGAAGATATAATATACAAATTTAATTATCTTAATTTTTAATCAATAAATTAGTAATCATTTATTTTATAATTGGAATGTATAAAAATATTAATTATTTAAGATATCCCATTCGATTTTTAAAAAAAAACTATTAGATATATGAAAATAAGGAGCCAAATTTAATTATTTTAATTACAATAGAATATGTGATAAAGATAATTTTAGCAAAATAATTTACATAATGATTAACTTGAGTCGGAATTTTTATATTTTAAGTATAATAAAAGAAAATTTGTAAGTAACTAAAAAAGCTCATACTTTTTTATTATATTTAACAAATAAATTTTCTAATTCAGCAAATTAAATAATTAATGAAAAACAATTCTTAACGATATTAATTTAAAAATATGTTAATTTTATTTCAGCTTAATGATTTAGTGATCATTTTTATAATAAACTGATACTTTTCAGGAGCCTCTTTCTTTTATTTTATCTTCCTATTGGCCTTCTCATTTTTAATAAAATTTGTGAAATTCTTTCGGCTAATAATTCCATCTTGCAGATAATGGTGATACGTGTTTGAATTTCATCTTAAATAAACTTATGCCTCAATCCCCAATTATTGACATTTTCAATGTTTTTAGATAAAGAGGTTGATATTTTATTTAACGCATCATCAAAATAATCCAAC
Source organism: Tetmemena sp. SeJ-2015 (assembly GCA_027382625.1). NCBI lineage: Eukaryota > Ciliophora > Spirotrichea > Sporadotrichida > Oxytrichidae > Tetmemena > Tetmemena sp. SeJ-2015. The sequence continues at coordinate 5,134 of JAJKFJ010002462.1, forward strand.
AAATTGCACTTGAATTAGAGTTTACAACTTTCCAAACTGCTTCAACATTATGATCTCAGCCAATTTCTTCAAATGTGTCATTCCTTTAAATTGATTTGATCTCTCCTGCAAAATCTTTGAGACACACCGCTTGCTTAGTTATTTCAGGAATATTGAGTTCTTTAACTAAAGATTTTCCATGACTATCACCTAGTCGAATCTCTAAATTTTTTACTCCTTCGTTTAGCTCTTTTATAATTATTTTCATGGAGAGTTATCTTACTTTAAGTTATTCATTTAAAGATTGGCCTTTGAAAATGTAAACTTAAATAATTCATCTTCTCTAAGTGCCTTTTCTATACATATGCTGTAATAGATATTACCATTTATGCATTTTTCATTTTGAATTTTTCCTTGCTGTTAAATCTTAACTATTCCGTTCTTGTCATATATAATTTAGAGTAAAACCTAATTTCTGAGCTATTATCATTGCATATAGATCATCTATTTAAATTTTCCATTAGTAATTAAGTAGCCTTCTTCTCAAATAGAATTTTTAATTATCCTGAAGAAAAAACTGTTGTGAATATTTGATTATAATTTGCACAAGTAATTTATAAAAATTTTATTTCAAAAATTTATTATTTTATCTAATGATTGATCTTCATAAATTTTATTTTAGGCTAATTCTATATACCACTCTCTTTGCTACAATTTATATTAAACTTTAGGATAATATATGAAAATTAATATTTAATAAAAATTTGATCAAATATAGGCGGACTGCAAGTAGTATTTCAGTCTTTCTTTATGATTATTTTAATTTAACTTTGGACTACTTTTTTTTCTCATATTGTATCTTCAAACAAACTAATTAACTAAAATATCATTTTATCTACTCTCTAACGATGATAATTTTTTCAATAAAAGATTTAACTTACCAATAGTACATAAAATTAATTTATATAAATGCTTTCTTTAATTTAAATATTCAATTAAAAGTTATATCAAAAGTATGTAGATTTAAATTTATATAATTAATGCTAATTAATAAAGTGTTGATTGATATGGATTATCTCCCAAATAAGCAATCTGTGGATAAATTTATTTCTGAAGTAACAATATCAATAATTCTTGCATTAATAATTGCGGCTTTGGCTGGCTAATGTAAATGTAGAGAGCGTCCCATAAAGAAAAAAGTTTGCAAAACTTGCATAGAATTGAGAGATTAAATTGAATAACAAGAATAAGAGCTTTAATAATTAAGGGAAGACAATAATTATCTAAGGGATAACTAGCTATATGAATAGGAGGATTCATATGAGCAGTAATCGTTTATTCCCAGATCATAAGCATTATTTTCACAGAGAACAGCCGTGAGTGATTATGAAATGGACCAGCAATCGTATTTTGAAGACTATAATTAGTTAGAGATCACACGTCTTAAAGAATAGATCTAAGTTTTGGAGAATAAGTAGAAGCTGGATACTTTGCAAGACAAGTACAATAATTTGCAATTATAAATTGAATATGCATGTAGTGGAACCTTGTATGATCAAATATAATAATGCAGATAGTATTAAAATGTCTTTCAAAAAGTGTAGTGGCATGAAGAGAGAGAATTTATAAGTTGTATTGAGACTGAGTTGAAACAAATAATGAGTATTATTCAAATTGACATTGAACATTTATTGGTTAAGGAAATTATGAATTAAAAAGAAATTAATATTGAGAAAGAGTCAAACTTTAATAGATTCAAAACTTAAAAATAATCATGCAGAATAGATTTATCAGATTGCTATAAAGAGAAAATAGTAAATAGAAAGAGACTTTTAAATTCAATTTCAGTCTTTTTATTTGATTTAGCGAACTAATGAATCAATAAGAGTGAGGAAGATGAGTAGAATTTATGACTCTTTGAAGAATTAATTCATTAAAAAAATTATTTAACTCATTTAAATTAAAAAATAAATCATAATTTATAAAATCTAAATATATTAACTTTTAATTGAATTTTCACAGGTGGCAATTATTTAATTCTAGATATTTTAAGATAGTAGTAAGTCACAATTTTTACAATGGGAGAACTTAGAGAAGTTATTATTTAAAAACATATTAAACTTAGGATTTCTTGAATTTAAATATATATCATAGTTCATGCTAAAATACAAATAAAATCAAAATATATATTTAAAGAAATTAGATTTTTATATCTATAAATAAGATATTAATAAATTTATAATTTTTTTATTTCGTTTCTTTTAATAGTTTTAACTAAATTATAGTATTCAAAATAAGTTTTATTAAAGAGAATTAATAAAGCACCATAATATTTGAATAAATAGTAAAATAATAAAAATCTATTTTAAATATTCCTTAATTTAAATATTAAAAATAAATGCTCATAAGAAGATCTAGTTTTTATAAATTATATTATAGAATAATAATTGCAAAGATGGATTATCTTCCAGACAAACCTACTGTGTATAAATTGCTTTCTGATTTAACAATAGCAGCGGTATTGTTATTAATATTAGCGATAATTATTGTCGTTAGTACTAAATTATGCGAATAAATAACAAGACTTTGGCAGATTTGCCTATACTTGCATGATCATAACGATCGGATAAGAAACTAGCTCTATGACACAAGGAATGAAAACTATGATCTCAGATTTAACTAGGTATACAACTAGCAAGATTATAATAATTTCCGCATTCCAAGAGCAAGGGGATTCTATTCTCAAGCAACTGCTGCTGCTAGCTATGATGGAGCAGACTAAGATTATTAGAATATTCACGATTAGAGTTTAGAGATTATAAGATTAAAAGAATAGATCTAAAAATTGGAGAAGAAGGAGAAGTTGAATAATTTGGAAGACAAGTACAATGCATTGCAAATCAAAACTATATTCGCTTGCAGAGGATCATTGTATGAGGAAATATTAAAATGTAGACATCATAACAATTTATTTCAAGAAGTGGAGGAAAAGGGAAAATTGATAAGTATCTTAGATAATGAGATGAAAGAAATCATTGGATTAATTCAAAGTGACATTAGAAAATTGCTAGTTTAGGAAACAATATAGTAAGAAGAATTGAATAGAGAGGAGAATTCAGATGTGAATAGAGGTTTAAGAGACAAAAAGTCAGACAAAATATATTTAGCAGTCGATTTTAAAGAGAAAATAGAGGAGAGAAAAAGAGTTGTCGATCAAATTATCAACTTTTTAGTTGATTTAGCTAAAGAAGCAAAGGGAGCAAAACTTAATGATTGAATCACTGATAAAAATAGAAACTCATGAAGGTAGCATAATAAAATATTTCTTAAAATTTTAAAATACAAATCTTCAATTAATTCTATTTCAATAACTCTGAAATTACAATTTTATAATTATTTAAATATCATATAGATAAGAAATCATGACATTTTTAATTGTTAATAGTAGACAAATTAAAAAATATTTTTTTTAAAAATATAAGACTTTTATTTCTTTTTATTAAGTCTATTTTATGGATATTTAATGCTTAAATCTTCATTAAGATTAAGTTATCAATTCCTTATTTTTCCTATTAAAACTACTGAATAAGCACTCAATATGAATTATTTATTTGCCTATCTTAATTAAGTAAGGTTCATTCTGCGTAATTTACTCAGTTTCAGCAACTTCATATCGAAGGAAATGTTTTCTTAAAAAGATTTAACGTAATGAAAGTAGGAGTAAGAAAATTTTTTAATCATAAGAACTATATAAAAACAAAACAATATATTTTACTCATAGAATTTTAAAGGGACTTTATTAGAGATAATTATTGTCGAAAATTTTAATAAGAATGAAAATAATTTTTTTTAATTTTCTCATCAAAAATCTGTTTTAATTATTTAATTAAAAGCTCTATTTTTAAAAGATAAAATCTTATAAAAATAAATTGAATGAATATATTAAAATTCAAGCATATATTGCAAATTAAGTCAAATACAAGTTAAATATATCTATTTTTAAAAAATGATTTAACTTACTAAAAAATCTAAAAATTTTGAAACTTATATATTTTAGAGTTCAATTAAATATAATTTATATTAATTATCTAAAGCTAATAAAAAGAAAGTAAAACTATTGTAGAGTTAATGTCAATCTAAAATTATTTTCATATTACTTTGAGCTATTTAAAGGAAAAAACCTCGAGAAAAATTTTAACTTTTTATTAAGGTGTTTTTTATTTTAATATAAACAATTTACGTTTGAGAGTTTAAAATCTGTAAAATTGGAACTAAATGATTATAAAATCTGAATAAATTTATAAATTAATAACAAAATTAGTTTTTAAAATCATAAATTCTGCTAATATAAATATTCAAAATTAAATGCTAATAAAACAAGAAAATTGTTTTAACTTTATATTAATTAAAGTTAAATAGTAATACGTAATAAAATAAGGATGGAATCTCTTCCGGACAAACAAAACCTGAAATTATATTTCTTTGAAATAACAATATCAACATTGCTAACAATGTTATTTATGTGGTTGCTTGGGCTAATTAAATTACGAGTAAGAGAAGAAGAGAGAATTGATTGTGAAAAATGTGAAAAACTGAGAGATGATAACGACAGATTAAGAGCGGAACTTTACTACTCAAGGCAAGACAATTTTGACTTAAGAAAGAGTCAAATATAGTACTTGTAAAATTAATAATAGCAATAGGAGTATCCAAGAGAAAGAAGTTTATTTTCACAAAGAACAGCTGCTGCAAGCTATGACGAAAGAGAATAAGATTAGAAATTTTATGATTAAAACCTTTATATTAAAAGTCTTAAAGAATAGATTTAAAAACTTTAGAATACAAAGAAATTGGATACTTTGTAAGACAAGTACAATATTTTGCAATTGTAAATTAAATACACTTGCAGTCGATCCTTGTATGATCAAATAGAAAAGAGTAGACAACTTGGAAATATCTTTTAAGGTTCAAATGATTAGAAAAAATTGATAACTCTAATAGAGTCTGAGTTGAAAGAAATAAAGGGAATTGTTCAAGATCACATTGAAAATTTATAGGTTAAGGAGAGAATTAATTAAGAATAATTGAAACTTGAGTAGGAGTTAAACATAGATAAAGGCTCCAGAGACAAGAAATCAAGCAGAATGGATTTAGCAGTCTTTTATGAAGAGAAAATAGAAGATAGAAAAAAGCTTGTAGATTCTATTACCATCTTTTTAGTTAATTTAGCTCAATAATAAAACGAAGAGAGCAACTCTAATTTTTTGAATCATTGAAACATAGGAATTCATTAAGATAAAATAATTTAATTTCACTAAAATTGAAAAATAGTCCTCAATTAATCCTTATTTGCTTAATTCGAAAATAATTTAATTTACTAATTTGAAAAATGATTAATATATTCAAATTTATAATAAAATATTTTAAAATAAGAAATCTTAAAATTTTAGAACAAAGACAAATATGAGTTGTTAAATATATTTAATTCTTATTACTTTTTTGATTTAGTTAAGCATAAAGATTTTTAATGCACAAATTTATGATTCTAACTTCATATAGATGAAGATCTGAGTCTTTATATTTTCCATACTGAATTTCAAAATTAATAAGCAAGCACTGAATGAAGAATAGATCTCTGCCTATTTTAATTAGATAAGGGTCTATCAACTAAAATACCTTGTGCAGCTCTTATTCAGATGGGCTCCATCTTTGTATAATCTTTTCTTCAAAATGAAAGTTAAAGGCATTAATAGTATTTTAAAATAGAATGAATTGGAAAATTTAAGCAAAATATGAAGTGGATGCTCTGCAAGCAATGAAACAAGATCTAAAGCTATTTTATGATTCGATCACAATTGAGTCTTTATGTTCATGTTCTTTTAAAAGGATGCAATCACTGTTGTAAGTAGTCCAGGTAGCTTAGGACTTTTTATATAATCTTCATTCTTCGTGTGAGAATTAAATTTATCAATTATTATTGAATAAAGTAAAACTCTTATTTTAAAACCAAAGCTATGAGAATTTTTTTCAAAAGCATAGCTTGATGACACTAAATTTGAAAATTTCTTCATGTAAAGTTAAATTTTAAAGTAAAGAGTTTGATCACATCATTCTATACAGATCAAGCATTAAATGCTTTAATTTTCAGAAATAATTACAAAATTTGTGTTTTTCCTTTAGAATGAACCATTTCCATTTTTTAGTGAGTTGACATGAATAGTACTCGACGAGAAAAAAAGAAATTTAGGAGCAATATAAAATAAAACTTACAAAGACGAAATGAGAATAATGATAGCAGATCAAGTTCATGGATACTCTCCAAGATTTTACCTATCCTTAAAGAAACGATAATAATAATAATAATAATAATTAAGGGAATTAAAGGGCCCCGCTTAAATAAGATAGGCCGTGACGTCAATGATATTGCTGTGACGCACTTATCTGACGCACACAAACCTACCAGCCGAATAGGGATATTAAACACGTGGCACCCCCGCCACCTCACACTCTGAGCAGAAGCCCCCGGCTTCTGCAGACCATCCAAAAAAACCTAAAAGGAGAAAAAAATCCGGTAGCTTCGGACCGGGAGCAAGTCGCTGCTCCGTAGCGTCTGGCTTCGCTGTCCAGCTGCATGACTGAGTGTTTGCCCATAGATCTCATCCCTCCACGCCTACAAGGATTAGGAGGGCGAGTGGAAACCACTCACCTTTGATTATCTCTCCAGTGAGCAGCCCAACCACCTTCCCCAGGGCTTCGGCTGCCATTATCCCTTGCCTCTTTTAAGCACTCACCCACCAGCCAATGGATTACCAAACCAGAAAGCCTTCAGGGAAAGGGCGACCGGTGCCTAGTGCCGGTCGTGTGCGTCCTGAATTTTAACTTTCTAATTTAATTAAAGAAACGATAAAGCAATCAATCGCATATTTTTTCATTAACTAAAGGTCAAAAGTCCAGAGATATAGAAAAAATATTCTCTATAAATTTATTTGAGAGGTCGTTTAAGAAAGAGAACATGAAACTAATTAAAATGAGTTTTATAAAATTTAAAGGAAAAGTACAAGAAATATTATGAAGAGATTAATTAAACATCAAAAGAGATTCTCAAGTTATTATTTCAAAGATTAGTATAAATTAAAATATTTATTATTATTCAATATTTTTAGGAGCTATAAGGTTTAAAATAAGTTTTGAATATTCATTCAAGAATATATATATCTAATAAAATAATTATTGTCAGTTAAATAATGAACTATACTTTCTTCTCTTTTTCTTAAAATAAGGAATTATAATGTTGCGAATTATGCTAGAAATAAAATTTAAAGGGCATTTACTGCCTTGAATTTTCAAAAAATGATTTCTAATAAAGAACTATAAAGATTGATTTTGAGAAATGAATGATTTAAATATGCAGAGATTGTTTTAGAAAAGAATTAGAAAAAAATGAAATATTTAAAGAGGATCTGAGCTAAGACATCAGCAATCTCTAAAAAGAGAATGTGAGCCTATAATCAAGAATTGATTTTTAATCTCATCAGATCCAAAAATATGAAGAAATACTTGGGAACTCAGAGAGAGAAGCATTTGCTAAAACTTTGGATATTCCAAAGCTATCTTAACTAATTTAATGCTTAAGTGATTTCTCAAAAGAAATATTAGAATTATACTCTGATCAAAATTTATCTCTTTTAAGGGCATTTGAAAATACTGAATCAGCCAGAAAAACTGTAAATCACTTTTTCAGATAAATCTTAAAGCAAAAAATAGAATAATCTCTTTCAGAAGTTCAATAAGTCGTAGAAGAGGATTTGGAGGTGTGCAAATTAAATCAGAAAAAATTAGAAAGAATACACCAGAAGATAATGTACTAATATCAACAAGAAATAGAAGAAGGTGTTTTCAAACAACAGAGACTTGAAGAATTTATCAAGTCAGAAAATAGTGATAGATAGATATCACAAAAAATGAATGCTCTAGATAAACTTCTATTGATCAAGTAAATGGTAAACAGCCAACTAAGTTGAGTACTAGCACTAAAAATTAGTAGCTAAATTATTTAATTCTATAAAAATTTAACATTTTCATTCTTTTATATTTTCATTTATTTTTTAAAAAATATTTCAAGTAATTTTTTATTCTAATTTGTAAAAATATCTTTTTTAAAAATATAAATTATCATTTGCCTATTTTCATTCTAAATTTATATTAGGTTTAAATTATAATTTCTTTAAAATAAAAAAGCATAATTTATTTTTTCTTTATTAAATAATATTTTAATTTAAAATTTAAATTTGGGTTCAATTTTTTTTTCCCAAATAAAAAATTTAAATTTAATTTAAATTTAAAAAAACAGGATATATTTAAAAAAATTTAAAAAAATTTTTTGAATTTTTTAAAATTTTTATTAAAAGCAAAATTAAAAGAAAAAATTTTTATAGTCTTGAATAAGTTTAACTTAGTTTAGAAACATTATTTAATGATCCGTGCACTGCACAATCATAATTCATTTAAAGTTTTAACTAAAGTTATAAATTAAGATAATTTATATAAAAAAAAATAAAATTGTTTAAATTTGCCTAATTTTAAATTGTTTTTTCTTATTTAAAAATTTATTTTAAAAATTTTTTTAAATTTAAATTTTTTTATTTTGCTCCTAAAAAAGGCCAATATTTGTTTATTTTATTTTTTTAGAAATTCTCTCCAATATTCATTTGAGTTGTTGAAAAGTAACTATATTGGATAAATATTCTTTAGTTTCAAAATATAATAAAAGTAATTTTTCCTCAAGGAGATGCAATTCGAAGTGACCTTGCATTCAAATGATTATAAAGACTTAAAACAATGCATGTCTTGTTAGAGTGTATCAAATTAACTTCACCTCTATTCTAACAGTTATATTAGAGTTAATCTTGAAATCAATAAAAAGAAAACCAAAAGTAAATGCAGTTAAGACTTTAAAGTCTCCTTATATTGCGAAGAGTGCCTCAGAAAATTAATGTAGCAAGCCTTTTTCTAATAGAGGCTGGATTTTTAAGAACAGAGAATATTGGATTTGATTGAATAGAGAGATTAACTCTATGAAGAGATCTATTCCATGTAGCATTAGATTAGAGAAGGATAAGAAACTATACACAATTTGAATGAATAGCTAAATGAGATTTAAAATACTCACAGCAATCTTAACATATTGACAAGAGAATTAAAATTGCCACGAGTACTCGAAATGCTTAATCTGCTAAAATGCTTGTATGAAGATACCAAACCACTCTATAAGAAAGAAAGCTTTTAGAATTTTCAAAATACGAAGACCTTAAATAGTCTTGTAAAATAATAGGCAAGCAATTTTCAAGAAGTGTAAAGCATCATTTGTAAAAAATGCTCTCATAAGCTGACAGCATCATTTAGTAGGATATTTAAGAGTGCAAAAAGAAGGATTAAAAACTTGAATAAGCACAGTAAGATTCTTGAAAGTATTCAAAAAAGAAATTGATGATGGGGTTTTTGAGGCAGAAGATTTTACCAAAATTAAGCAATTGAAAACTAAAAATAGAAACATATAGGCTAAAATACAATTAGCTGAGAAAATTAGGGATAAAAGAATATTATAAAAAGTTAGGATTATTTAAGAAATTTTTTTTCTAAATTTTTAAATACTTTTTTTTTCAAAAATTTAATTTTTATTTGAATTTTTAAAATTTTTAAGAAGATACTTTTTATTTAAATAAACTTGAGAAGAATAAATATAAATAATATATTAAAAAAAATTTTTTTTTATTTGTAAAATTTCAAAAACTAAAATAATTGATTTTAATTTAAAAAATTTTTAAAAATTATATTTTTTAAGTATTAATAATAAAACAGAAAATAATAAATAAAGTATTAAAAAAATTTTATATTATAAAAAAATAAAAGTATATTCTGATTTTTTAATTAAAATTTTAAGATTAAAAATAAAATTTCTAATTTTTTTAATTATACTTTTAATAAGTTACGGGTTTTATTTTTTAAAAAATTAAAAAATTTTGGGAAAAAGTCTAAAAAATTTAGGGAAAATATTTCTCATTTTAGTAAAAAAAATTATTTGAATTTTTTAAATTTAAGTAATAGGGAAAATTAAAAGATTTTAAAACCAGGAAACAATTAAAAAAAAAAAAGGAAAAATAATTTTTAAATTTAATAAAAAAAATTTTTTAATTTTTTAAAAGGGAATATTTATTTTTTAATTTTAAAAAACAAATTAATAAAAAGTGGGTTTTTTGAGCTAAAAGAAAAAAAAATAATTAAATTTATAAGTAAAAAAAAATTAAATTTATTTTAATCAATAATTTAATTTTTTAAATTTCAATTTTTTAATTAAATGAAAATGAAGATTCTAATATTATCCGATCAGCCCCAATTTTAGATCACTGGCTAGGAAGTTAGCTTTTACTGTAAGCCTTTTACTTTGCTTTAGAGAAGTAGTTCTTATCATGTTGGCAAAGAACATTTTCTATAATTTTGGGATTTAATAAATTAGTAAAATTACCTTATTTTTGAGATTTTTCTAGCAATACTCAGCCTACAATGAGCGCTTGCGTTACCAAGTTTTAACATAGATGAAAAGAGCATCGTCCTCGTTCGTCAATTTTACAGGAAAACTAATTTTTGTAAAATTGGGGTCGAAAAATTTTTCTCACTTTATTTATTAGATTTATATTTTTTCTATTATAAAAAATTTAATAAAAAATAAAAATAGAGGGTTATGTTATTTTTTTAAAAATTTAAAGATGGAAAAAAAGCAACAAACTAAATAGAAATACTATATTGAAGACTTCTTTAAAGTTTTGGATATCTTCCGTGCTATAGATTAAAAGCAAAATTATGACAAACATTTGAATAATTTTAGATACTATTGCTAAGATTGTGTTATAAAGGAGATAGATATGAGCCGAATCTTTGAACTTGGAATAAGCAAATACAAATCTGAAATTGAAGAATTAAAAAGATAAAATCAGGCTTTGAAGGATACAGTGAATTCACTAACAAAAGATATTTAGCAATATGAAGCTCTTTTTGTAAACTAATATGGGAAAAATTTAGTGAAGGAGTTGGATATTCATAAAAATATTAAACTGCTCTGTTTTTAAAAAATTTAGCAAAAGATTTCAAGG
>JAJKFJ010002463.1:0-12500 GCA_027382625.1 Tetmemena sp. SeJ-2015
CCCTTTTTAAAAAAAATTTTTTTTTTTTAAAAAAAAAAAATTTTTTAACCCCATAATGGAAAAAAATTTTTGGGGGAAAAATTTTCTGGGTGGCCTTTTTAGAATTTGGGGTTTGGCTTTTTTTTTTAGTTTTTTTTTTCCTTCCCCCCTTTTTTTTGTTGGGGAACTTTAAATTTTTTTTTTTGGGGGTTTAAATTTTAATTAAAAAATTTTTAAAATTTTAAAAACCCCCTTTTAAAAATTTAAAACTTAATTTAAAATTAAATTTTTAAAATCGGAAAACATGGAATAAAAATTAAAACCCCCAAAAACTTAATTTTTTATAAAAAAATTCCCTCCAATTTAATTTTCAAAATTGGGAAAAAAAAAAAAAAATGAAAAAATTAAAAAGGGGAAAAAAAATGAATTATAAAAAAAAGGGATGAATTTTTTGTTTTTTAAATTCATGAAAATTTTAAAAATGGAGAATTTTTAAAATTTAATGGAAATGGTTTTTGGAATTGTTTAAAAAAAATTTAAGATTTTGGGAATTTTAAAAAATTTTCCCCTTCTTTTTGAAGAAATTTTTTTTCTTTTTTCTAAGAAAAATTAAAGTCCCTTATTAAAAATTTTTCCAGGAAAATTTTTGAAACCATTTTTTTTTAAAAAATTTTAAAAAATTTGGGAAAAATTTTAAGGGTTTTTTTAAAATTTTCAAAATTTTTTTAAATTAAAATTTTTTACTATCAAATTTCCCTTTTTTTTTACCAATCCCCTTTTAGTAAAAATTTTTTTTCAGGGGCCCAAAAAAAAAATTAGAAAAATCTTTTAATCTTTTTTTTTAAATTTCCGCAAAACCCCTTTTTTTAAATTGGTTTTCCCAATAATTTCCTTTTTGCAGTTTTTAAAAGGGAATAAAATCCAATTTTCCCCAAAATTCTTTTAATTTGGGGAAAAAAAAAAATCTTTTTTTAAAGAAGTTTCCAAATTAATTAACTCCCTTCTGGTTGGAAAAAGTTAAAAAGAATTTGAAGGTTGGCCTACTCCAATTAGTTCTTAGATAACCTGGAATTGCCAATAGAAATTTTCCCAGTCCATGCATAATAACTTTAGGGAAATCAAATTTTTTTCACAATTCTGGCACAAAGCAAAGGATAATATTGGCTGGGGCCTTTTGATTTTTAAATTCATTAATTGTTAAAAAATTCTTTGAGACCACTGGTTGAAAAGATTTCTCTTACTCTATAGCTCCCTCTTAAGTGATTTATCCCGTACAATAAAGTTTTCGATTGCTTATTTCTGTTATTTATCTTGATTTTATCTGTAAATTTCCAAATTTTATTCCACCTCCAAAGATTTTAACATTCAATGTCAAGAGGTATTATGGAATTTAAATTAAATGTTTTGAAAAACCATTTGCTTTGGAGGACTTTGATTTTAGAAAATCAATTGTCTAATGACTAAAATTTGGTCCAACTTACTTGGCAATTAGATTTTCATAAATTTGCTCCTTGGGCAAATAATAATATTTCCCTTGGAAAATTATTGCTAATTTGCAAATTCCTGCTGTAAAATTTGGATTTCAGGGGGGCCTAAATAAAGTTTTCGAAGGGGTCCATTTCCTTCTTTGCTTGAAAAACTTCTAGCATCTTAAATTACAAAATTTTTTTTGAAATAACTAACGTCTTTTTTTGCTTTTTCCTCCTTTAAATTGATTTTTTATCCTTTAAGAATTGGTTTTAAATAAAAAAACAATTGCACTTTTTTTAAAATTATTACAACCCCTTTTTGCGAATTTCCATAAAATTGGCAGGTTGGAAAATTTCAAGGATAAAATAAAAGGTAACCCCCCCAGGCTTTTTTAAGGAAGTAATAGAATGTTTAAAAAGTCAATTATCCATTACCTTAAAACATATCTAATTCATTTCATATATCTCTTTATAAGAAGGGGCCTTTTTTATTTTCAGAATCTTTTTATAAGCTTCAGCGAAGAAAGTTTTCTGCCAATTTTTTTTTTTAATTTTGAAAAGACGCCTCAAAAGTGAATGCCATGCTTTTCCCTTTCAGGGAGACCTCTACTTTTGCTATTTTCCTTGAATTGAGAGGAATTCTTTTTCCCCCAACTTTCCCTCCGAGGTGGATCTTATTCATTAGTTTTACACTGGCTTACAAAAGTTTAGCATCAAAAGTTCTCTTTTCTTTTAGGGCCCTCCTCAAAAACAAGGGAGGGCCTTTATTTTAGTAAGCCTTTTGATAAAAAACACCATTAAACTATTTCCTCGTTTTGTCTTTCCAAAACGACCTTTTCCTCAATAATCTTTTAAACCTGACTTAAAATAAATTTTTTTCCAAGCAATTGGGTATATTTTTTAACCTTTTAAATGGCCATTCCAAATCCAACTCGGTTTGCCTCCTTCTACTTCTTTTCCCAACTTTTGAATTCCTTCTTCAAAAAGAACGATTTCCATTTTTAATAATTCCACCAAAATTTTTCAAGAAGAAAATTGAAAAACTTTTTCTAAGAAATATATAATTATTCTTTTTCAAATATTTTCCAAGTTGGCTTTTATTTTTAATTAATCCTTTCTTCTTCTTTTAAGGGCTACCAATCTGAAGGTCCGTCAAAAAGTGGTTTATTCCCTACTAAATTTCCACTCCTTCTTTTCCCTTTCCCCCTTCTCTTTTTTCCTCGTGGTTTTTAACTTTTACTCGATAAGGTTCTTCTTCTAAGCAAACCATTGTTATGAATAGAATATTGCTTTAGTTATCCTTTTTTTGAATTGCAACAATTTTTTAAAACAAGCTTTGAAAAATCAATTAAATTTTAATAATGCCCTAACTCCAAAAGGTGGGCCTTTTTGGTCAAACTTATAGGCCCCAAAAGAATGTTTTTTAAAGCCAGGGAGAATTCTATTGAATTAGAACCTTTTTTGCCCAGAAAAAATTTCCCTAAAAATTCCTGGAACATAGTCTAGAAGAACTTTTTCAAAGATAAAAGAAATATGGTGGAAAAATTGGACTTTTCTCCATTGCCTTCTTTTTCATCTTTTCATCAAATTTATTTTTTCTCCAAAGCTCAGTTCCTGATTTTCCACTTTTAAATTCTTTTTTTCGAGGAAATGTTCCCTTTAAAAAAAGGAAAAAGGAAATGTTCTTTTTTTTTGCAAAAAATAGCCCTTATAAGAAATTGCTCCAATTGGTTCTTTTGCCTCCTCTCTTTTTTGAGTAATAAACGTTATCCAAAAAGAAAATTGACAAGTCAGTTTTTCCTTCTGACGCTTGAAAATCAAAAAAGTTTATCCATTTTTTCCACAATCCTAAAATGAAGGCCAAAAGGTTAAATCTTTCTTCGTTCTTCCCTTGCAGAAATGGCTTAAGGAATTTGGCTAAAATAACTTTCTATTTTTGTTTTTTTTCCAAGACAATTCTATTTAATTTCCAACTCATTTTCCCAGCTCTTCCTTTGACCTCAACTCCTATCTCCATTAATCTCAAACCCCAACAACTATTTTTCAACCTTAAAAGGGAAAAGAAAAGGTTCTCCCTTTTTCCCTCTTGAATCCTCTTCTTTTTCATTCCTTTTCCGCTTAAATTTGGCTTTTGGAGTTTTTTATCCTGCTTTAGTTTTTTTTTCTTCTGGCGATTTTTTTTTGAAAATGGCTAAAAGTAATATAACCTTTTGGGGCTTTTCAAATTCTTATCTTTTTTTGGCCTTCCCCATTTATACCTCTTTGCCTATTGAATTTATTTATGAAAAATTTGGAAAATTTTATTCATTAAATTTATTAAAATTACTAATGGCGAAATTAAAATTTTTTCAAGTGACGCAAAAATGGAAAGTGGGGCCAAGAAAAAGATAATTTATTTTGGGCCTCTCCAAATTTTCCTTCCAGTTAAAAAGGGAAATTCTAAAAAATGAGCCAAAAAGAAAGGTTTTCTTTTTAATAATGAAGTTTTTGATAATTTATAGTTTGCAGGCCGAAGCCTTTTTAGAATCTATTAAATTACTTCGCTTTATCCTAATTTTTTAAAATGAAAAAATGAGGATCTCCCCTTTTATTTAAATGGAAAAAAAAAGTGCGGCGGGGCTTTAATGCTTATTTAATGCAAAATATTATGGCCAAACTTATTTTTTTTACAAAGGAATTTTAAAGAAAATTATATGCCAAGGAAAGGTATTCATATTTAATTATATTAATATTCTAAAAGTTTGGGCAATTTGGCCGATAATAAGCTTTTAAAATTGGTGGCCGAATATTTGAGTAAAAAAATTTGGGCCTTTTTAAAAGCTTTTCCAGGGGAAAGTGGGTCCTAATGGTTTAACTTTATTCCCCATCTAAGTACTTTCTTAAATTGTAAAACTTTGGCCCTAATGACAATCTTCAATTAAAAAAAAAATTTCTATAGCCTGAAAAAAAATTTTGCAAACCATAAGAGAAAGAAATTGACTAAAAAGCGGAATAAATTTAAGCCAAATTTCCGGAACTTTTCAATAAAATTCCGTTTTTTAAAAACTAGCTTATAGAAAGGCCTATTGATAAAGATTTAGAAAAATACAATTCAAAATGATTTTAATTAACTTATTCGCCTTTAAGAATTTCAAATGTAACTTTTTGGCCCTTGGGTGTTAATATTCTTATCCCCTTATCCTCTTACAATGAAAACCTTTTCCTCTCCATGAAAAACTTGAACCTCTTTTTTTTTTATTATAAAGAAGGAGTAAATCTAAATTCCCCTTAAAGCTTTCCTCAAATTAGATAGGTTTCCCTCTTTCTACTCCCTTGCAAAATTTAATCTCAAAATCTTCTTCCTTTTCAATTCCCTCCTTTGAAAGCTCCAATTCTTTATATTTTCCTGTACAGGCATTTAAGCCTCTCAAAATCCTTCGAAAATTCAATCCTGGGCTTAATTTTGCAGGGAAATTTTTTTAGAAAAGGGCTAGAAAAAATATCGAAAATTCAAGCTCCCCTGTAATCTTTTTCTTAATTTAATTTTGAAGAAATGTTCCCTTAAATCTCTCTCTTTAATAAGAGATAAAAATTTAATTTAAAAATTGGAAATATGGTGGGGAAAAAACAATTTGCCTTTACTGTTTTTGGGAAAGAGTATTTTTGGGATGCTTTACTCCCCCTTTTGAATCTCTTTTTTTGATTTTGAAAGGAATGGGCAACTTCTTTCTCCCTTTTCTTAGGCCCTTTTGAGATAAAACTGGACTCCCCTTTAATCAATTTCTTCCCTTCCCTTCCAATATCTTTTAAGAAAATTGCTAGCTTTGGCAAATTTTTTTCCAAAAGACCTTAATGGTTTTTTTCCTCTAAATAAATTGCCTTTTTTAACGAAACCTGATTCGTAATGTTCCTAGCAATTTTTTCTCCTAGCAAGTTTAAGGCCAAACTGAAAAATTTAATTTTTTGTGCCCTTTTTAAAATCCTTCTTTTTTGCTTATATAACTTTCCCTCCTTAATGCTTTGCGAAGCATAAGTGAATTCTTTCCCAAGGCTTTTCTCAGTAAGTGGAATAGGAGTTTCCCCCCCACACCATTTTGCATTTTAAAAATACTTTTATGGTCCATCAGCTTTAGTCCCTCTTGCAGAAAAAGGTCCTTTTTTCAACATTTGCTGCATTTCTTTTTTTCTTAAATTAATTTTTTTTAAAAAATATTACCAAAATTTACTTAAAAAAATCAAAAAAACTTTAAAGCTTAAATTTATTAAAAGGTTAATTATGAGTCCAAAATTTAAATTAAAGGGCAAATTTTTTCTTTACCCGCTTTTTTTCAAAAAAAACCCAATAAGGGGAATTTTTGGATAAAAGGGGGGGAAAAATTAAAAGATAAAGTAAGCTTGAATTCTTATTTCCTTTTCCCGGGCAATTCCTGAAAAAAGGGGGGGGGGGGGGGAACTTACTTTAAAGGAAAAGGCCAAAAAAAGGTTTATCCATAATTTTCCGCTTTAAAGGCAAAAAAAGCCAAGTTAAGGGGTCGTAGAGTAGAATTAGTCGAGTTTCAAGTATAAAAAAAGTGTGCTCGTAAAAGATTTAAAATTTGGAGGATCTTTAAGGCAAATAGGATTATCCTTTACCAAAAGAAGGGAAAAGAAGATAATTTTTGGGAACCATTTTTTAGCAAGTGAACATTCTGAAAGCAAAAAACTTGGGAACAAATTTTTTTTTTTGGGGGCATTTGACAATTCTGGACAAACCAGGACCCATTTTTTTGCAAAAAAAACTGGGTGGGACAAAAAATTAATTTAATCCCAACCTTTTCCAATAAATGTTAGATTTTTAAATAAATTTTCCAAAAGCAAAAAACCTCATTTTTTAAGGGCTAAAAAAAATGGCAAAAAGAGGAATAAAAGGAAAACCAAAAAATAAAAATTTGGGGGCCAAAAAGGATTGGTTTTAATTTTTTTATTTGATTTAAAAGGGATTTAGTTTTGAATTAAGAAAAGGATGGTTTTTCTAAAAAAAAAACAAAAAATTTTTTATTTTTCTTAAGGGAAAACCCCGGTAGTTTTATAAACATTGCCTGCAAGCCCTTAAGAAAGGTCTTTTGCCCATCCTTCCGAAAAAAAAAAAAACTTTTCTTCCCACCATTATGTATTCCCCACCAAGCTAGAAAAAAAAGAACTTGGTTGAAAAAAAAATCTCCCAAACTTGTTTAAAGGAAAATTTCCATTAGGGGAAATTTGTTATCCCCCCCCAATTTTCCCCATAAAGGGCCCTTCCATCTCCAAAAAAAAAAAAAAAAGGCATTTTGCTTGCCTTTGTGATTCTTTTGGCAAGGGCACACTTGATTGATTATTTTCGGAAAGAGGGGTTTTCTTCTTCCCATTTGACTTTCTTTGAAAGGGGAGATAAAAAAAAAAAACTTGGGGCTACTTTTTGCCCAGGAGGCCCCTTTAAAAAATATTTGATATTTTGGATAGGCCCCCAAAGGCCCCAGTAAAATTTCAAAAAAACCTTCCCTTTTCTAAAAAAAATTTTTTCTCAGGGGTTTCATTGATGTAGGTTTTTTTAAAAGGCTTTTATTTCCAAAAAAAATAAAGAAAAAAAAAAACTTTTGAAAATTTGGCCCTTCTTTCCTTTAATTGGGAAGGAATTTTGGAAAAACCCCCCAAACAAAGAAAATTATAGGTTTTTTTGTTTCTAATTTTATTTTTCCTTTTTGGGGGGGATTGGGGAACTTTAACTAGTTTTTTTTTTCAAGGAAAGGAAAATTGCATAATTTTTTTTCTCGGGGCAAAAAAAAAAGGTCTTTAGTTTGGCCATTTTTTTTAAGAGTTTAAAATAATTTTTTTCCCCACCTTTCTTTTGTTTAACCTTCCCCCTTTCCAGTACATATCTCCAATTTTTGGGCTTTCTTTAAAAAAAAAAAAAAAAAAAAGAAAAAAAAACTTTTCTAATGGGGTTCAAAAAAAAATGGAAAAGAAGCTTTCTTTTTTCGAGGGACCCCCCCCTTTTTTGTATTCTATTTGTTTCGGAAGTATATTTTTTAAAAAAAAAAATACGGCGAGGCCATAAAAAAAAGCCAAAAAAAAATCCCTTTTTCCCCTTAGATTTGGGAAAAAAAAGCTACTTCCCTTCTGCCTGTTTTGTTTTTGAAAAGAGTTAATTGGCTTTTCGAAAGCTTCTTAAACCCTTTTGGTTTTGTAATGGGGGGGGACACTTTTTTTTTCTTTTTCTTTTCTTTCATGAAAAAAAAAGAAAGGATTGGACCCTGGCTTTTCCAATTAGGGAATTTAATTACCCGTTCTTTAGGTTCCAAGTTGTTCTTTGTTGGGAATTCCTTTTGAATCCCCCCAAAAAAAAATTCCAAAAAAAAGAGAAATACTTTCCCAACAAGGGGGAACGGGCTGTTTTATGGGAAAAAGATTGGGAAGATCTCCCTCAAAAAAAAAGTTAAATTTCAACATTTTGATTGCCAAATTGAAATTAATTTTCACAAAGAAGTTGCCAAAAAAGAAACCTTCTTCTTTAGTCTTTCCTTTTTAATTAAAGCTTTTAATTGGTTTTTAGTTTATTGTTCCAAAAAAGGGCCAAAAAACTTTTTTTAACTGGAAATCTTATTTGTTTTAAAAAGATTCCTTTTTAATTTTTATGGATCTGCTTAAAAACTTTCTGTAGGGGGAAAAAAGATTTAAAGGCCATTTCTTCTTTTTCCTTTACCCCTAATTTAAGAAAGCTTCCTTTTTAGTAAATTTTCTGTTCATTCAGTTTTTATTAAAAATTCCTCCAAAAAAAAAAATATTCCCGTAAAGTTTTTAAAAAAAGGGGATTTTGGGCTTTAGATTTTTACCTTTTTCTAAAACTTGGAAAATCTTTTCTTTTCAAAGCTTTTATTATTTGTCCAAATGTAGGGCTTTTTCAATTTCCCAGTTAACAATTCAATCTTCCCTTCTTTCGTTTATTATTTTTTTTCCAAAAGGGATATTCGCGAAATTAGGGGGGGACATGCAAATGTTTATTAAACTATTTTTTTAAGGGATTATAAAAAAAAAATCTAAAAAGGAGTTTTTTTTTAACCCTTTTTAATTCTTTTGGGGGGAGGGGCTTTTTTCATAATAATCCTTTCCAAGTGGTTTTAATGTTATTTGATATTGGGGGGGCTTTGAAATTTTCCAAAAGCTTTTAAAAAAAAACTTGAGGGGACTTTTGGCAAAAAACGATTGGATGTATTTTTAAAAAAAAACTCCCTATATCCCACTATTTCTTCCTAGGAAGAGGGGGATTGGGGTCGCCAACCCCACTTCATCGGCAAAAAAAACATGAAGGGGCAAAATCTAAAAAGTTTTCCTTTTTTTTCTTTCCTCCATTCCATCTTTTTAATGTTTTGGAAAACAATTCTTGGGAGGGGGGGAAAAAACTTCTTTTTTCCATTTTTTGTTAAAAACCATTTTCCCCAAATTTTGAATATATTAAATGTTTTTCACAAAAAACTTTTAAAGGTTTGAAATAAATGTTTGGTTTTTCTATTAAAAAAAAATTAAAATTCTTAGGTTTTGTTTGGGGAAAGATTTTTTAATTTTTATTGGAAGTTTTCTTTTTTTTAACTTTTTTATTCCCCCCCCACCAGTTATTGGGAAAATTTTTTTTTGGCCCTTCAGGGAAAAAAAAAAAACCTTTTGATCAAGGCTTGAGGGTTTTTCTAAAAGGTGTTTAAGGGGGAAAGAAAAAGTATTAAAAACTTTTGAATCTGTTCGCTTTTGTTTGTGGTTTAATTGATGGCCAAAAAAAAGCTTTATTTTAAGTTTGCTTGCCATTTGGGGGAATTTTGGTTCTTTTGTTTGTTAGTTGGGGGAGGTTGGGGAAAAAAAAAGGGGAAGCTTTAAAAAAAATTAGATGATTAAAAAAAGGCCACATTTTTTTTTTTTTAAGGTTTTTTCTTTTTTTAAAAGGGGGATCTTCTTTTTTTTGGCTTTTTTGAAAGGCATTTTTTAAAAGGGGAACCCATTTAATTTAGGTTTTCCCCATTTTTTTTTGGGGGACTTTGGAAAAACTAGGAATCAATTAACCTTTTTCCTTTTAATTTTTCCAATAGGGATGGGACTATTTTGAAAAAAACTTGAAGTTGTTTTGAAAAAAAGGGACCTTTTTAGGATTTTGCTCGAGGTTTCATTGCTTAAAAGACTTCTTTCTTTCTTTTTTGGGGGGAAGGAAGATGTTTGAAAAAAAGGAAATCAAAATTTTCTTTTTACTTCGCCTCGTCAAATTAGGGGGGGAAGTTTTTTTTTGCTTATTTTCAAATTTTATTTTTTTTTGGCAAAAGTGTATTTGTCTTTGGGATATTTTTTAAATATGCATAAGGTTTTTAAAAAAAAAATTATTAAAACTTTTTTTTCCTCAAAGCCTTTAAAATCCCTAATATTTAAGGCAAAAGTATTGCTTCTCGGCCCTTAAGGGGAAAAAAAATATTTATTTTTTCTTGGAAGTCCCTTTTAAAGGGAAACTTCCCTTCATGGGAAGGATTAAGAATTTTATAAATTTTCAACTTAGAAAATTACCTGTTTCCAGCATTAAAAAAAAAAAAAATTTTTTAAGGTTCGAAGGTAAAGTTTTTGAAAAAAAGGGATAAAAAAAAAAGGAGGATTTTAAAAAAAGTTTTTTGAGGGAAAGTTTATTTTTTTTTTCCCCATCTTCAAATGGGCCAGAATTTTTTGTAAAAAGGTTCTTTTTTCTTGGAAAAACTTTTAGTTTCTATTAAAAATCCCCTAAAAAAAAACTCTTTAAAAATTCCCAATAAAAAAATTTCTTTTTTTAAAAAAAAATTTTCAAATGCAACAAAAATTATCAATGGGAAAAAACAAAAAGGGGGGACCCCCCTCCCCCAAAAATGGGGAATTTAATTTTTCCTAAAGTTTTAAAAAAAAGGCTAAGTTGGAATTTGAGTATTTTTGAGGGAGCAGCAAAAAGCAAATTATTTATGGGGAAGGGATATTCAGATTTTGGGGGACCCAAATTTTTTTTAGCCCAAAAAAAAGGCCATCCTTTTGATTCCAAAAAGGGGGAGTGACCAAATTTTTTAAGCAAAAAAGAGGCTTGGGGGACCCAAATTTAAATTCAATGGCTGAAAAAAAAAAAAACCCAGATATTTTTTGGCCATTTTTCCCAAAACTTTCTTTCTTCTTCTTCTGAAAGGGGGGACTAAAAAAAACCCCAAAAAAAATCCTTAATTTTGCAAAAGGGTATCTTTGCCTTTCTCAAACATTCTTGTAATTTAAAAAATATAAAATTTAAAAGGCTTTTTCTATTTGATTTCTTGCCAAGCTAATTTAAAGGCTTTTTACCCCTTCTTCCATTAAGGTTTTTTTGCAAACCAGGGTGAATCAAAAAGAAAAAAAAAAAAAAAAAAAAAACTAGGTTATTTCCAAAAAAAAAAAAATTAGTTTTATTTCTGATTTTTTTGGGGAAGAGTGTGGGATCGAAAAAAATAAAGGGGAAAAAAAAAAAAAAAAAAATGCGGCTAAAGGGGGACATTAAAATGAAAAAAAATTTCCAGGAAACCCTTTGCTAAAAAAAAAAAAAAAATTTTGGTTCCCCACCCCCTAAATAAAAAAAATTTTTTCCAAAAAGAAAAAAGGTTTTTTACATTTCCATGATTCTTTTTCTGCTATTTTTTTCCCCCAAAGATTGTTCTAAATCCTCTAAATTTTGCAATTCTAAGCCCCACGAATAATTATTAAAAGGTTTTTAGGAATTTTGTCATTTAGAGTAAAGTGGGGGTTGAAGAGATAAATTTTTTGAGGGTTCAAAGTTTTTGGGTTTTTTGTTTGGTTTCATCCTGGGGAAAAAAAAAAACCATAAAAAGGTTTCCTTTTCTATTTAAAGGGGAAAAAAAACTTTTTTAAAACTTTTCAGTATTTAAAAGCGGGGACCCCTTAAAAATTTATCCAGGATTGAAACCACCCAAAACCCAAAAAAACTTCAAACCTGGGGAAAATTAATCCTTCTTTTAAAAAAAAACCCACTTTTGGGCTCCTTATGGGGACAAAAATTTTCTAAACTATAATTATTCTGTGATTTTAGGGAAAAATGGAAAAAAAAAAATTTTTAAAAGAGGAAAATAAGGGGGAAAACCCCAAAATTTTCTTCTGGAATAACAGGGGGGATTTAAAACAAAAAAAAATTTTGGGGTAAACTTTTGTAAATTTTTTCGGGGGGTTGGGACATTTTTCACGGGCCAAGTTAGGGGGGATAAAAAAAACTTTGGTTGATTTTTCGCCAATTCTTTGAATTTTTTTTTCCTTTTCCCCTTTAAAAAAGCTATGGGCTTACTTAAGGAAACAAAAAAATTACTATTTTTCAAAAAAAAAAAAAAATTTTCCCTCCCGGGAAAGATCTTTTTCAAAAAGTTAATTTTTTCTTTCATTTTTTTGGGACAATCTCTCGATTCACCGGATTGTGCAGGGAAATGTTGAAAAAGGGCCTCTATCATGCTTTAATCCATTGGGGATAATTTTGGAAAAATACTTTAAATTTTAGGAGAAAGGGGATTTAGTATTTAAATTGGCAGGGGAAAAGGAAGAAAATTTGCTCCAAAAATTTTTTTGTTCCCAAAAAAAAGGCCATGTTGGCTTTTTTTTGGAATTTGGGTCCACCCTTTTGCTTTTAAAAAAAATTTGTTCCACTTTCACTTATAAGGGGGCCTTGGGGGGAAAATTTTTCTAGGGGGAATATTTTTTAAGGCTTTCTGGAAGTGTGCTTTTTTTTTTCCAAATTTTGTCCACTTTTTTCTTTGCTTGGCAAATTTTGGTCCCCACCCCCTTTTTGCTAAAATGTGTGTTTCCAGTCCCAAAGCTATTGGAGGGCCTAAGGAAGTTTTTCTTTAGGGGGGAATTAAAAAGCTTTTCTGAGTTCTTTTAAAAAAAAAATTGTCCATTTTCCTTTTCCTTTGGGCTGCCATAAAATTTGGGTCCTTTTCTTTTTCCCCTTTTTTGCTAAATTTTTGTTTCCAATTTTTTTGGGGGGAACTTATGTTGGGGGACTTCTGGAAGTTGCTTTTTAAAAAAAATTTGGGTCCATTT
>JAJKFJ010002463.1:15000-25008 GCA_027382625.1 Tetmemena sp. SeJ-2015
TCCCCCTTAAAAAAATTTTTTTTAAAATTTTTTAAAAATTTTTCCCCCAAAAAAATTTTTTTTTTTTAAAAAAAAAACCCAAAGGGGGGGGGGAAAAAAAATTTAAAAAACAAAAATTTAAAAAAAAAGGGGTTTTTTTTTCCCCCCCCTTTTTTTACTAGCAGAGTAAGAAAAAACTTAACTAATTATAGAGTATTATAAGCAACTAGAAAATTAGTAATTTCAGTTTTAGAAAGATAAGGATTATTAATATGAAAAATGGAGGTTTCCAGAGAGCCTATATCTTTCTAGATCATGTAAGAAATAGATTCTTAGAATTTTAAGCATGCCAAAATAGAATCAATAAATAAGCTTTAAAAGAGCATATGGAACAGGTTCTTTGATTTTGGTTTTAAAGGTTTTTTCATGAAATGAGCTCTCACCACTCTCGGTTGTAGAGCAATTATATTCTCAAAATTCGCATGTTTCAAGCTAGTTGTAAACTCTCAAATTGAGGAACAGCCATTTTGAACAGTATACTATTCTCTCTAAAACCTTGCATATACCTTCTAATGCAGATAATAATTTTTCCTCTTCGCATAAATTCTAATCTTTAAACTTTATAAACTTAGCAATCTATCTTCGCAATTTGAAGGAAATCCTACAAGTAAAGAGTGAGTTCTTGGCCTAATAATCTTTGCTCAGGATTTCAAAGTTAGAGCCTTAGGGCTATATAAGCCAGCGAATTCATAGATTAATAATCAATTAATAGAGCAGTTAAAATTTAAAATGGCCGCCTTGCAATTCTCAAACATCACATTTTACTCTAAAAAATATCAACTTTTACCACTAAATCACACTAAAAGCTCTATCAAAAATTTTATAAAATGAGAATTTGAAAAATTACAAAGGGTTCTCAGCTATAATTTCCTTGGATTTACAAGATAAAATGAAAAGATTAAACTTCATTTATTCAAAACTTCGAACTCTTAGATTTCAATATAAGCATTCAAACTCTATAAACTTTCAAACATTCTTCTCCATAGAGTACACACTCACTGGCTTGATCTTTTCTCTTGGAGAGCTGATACAACAGTGACTGTACTCTCGAAGGCTTGATGGTGCAGTTGCCTTTTAGGCTTCTGTGTATCAGGAGATAGTCTGGCAGGCGAAGAGTTAGTAGAAAGTTTATTTTAACATCTCATTCTAGAAGATAAACCGCATTCATTTTTTCAGAAATATCAGACATTACAAGGGAAAAAATATACTTCAAATGAACCAAAGGTTAAAAGGTAAAATTACAATGAGGTCTTGAAAGGATAAAATTGATATAAAGACAGGTAATTTTGAATAATTTTATGAAGGGAAGAAAGTTTAAATCACTCAGCCTTCCAAATCTTACAAAATGAAAAATGAAAAATGAGCTAAAGTAGCTAATTTATTAAAAATGAAAATGGAAATAATGGAAATTATGGAGGTAAAAAATAATAAACTTGCCCTATTTATATGATAAAATGTGATATTAGCTGCGCGAAACTGCCTACATCTTTTCTCCATTAAATAATGAAAAAAAATAATTCTAACCTTAAGCATTCCCTCAGGCAGGAAAGAACATGAAGGCGCAGCCGCTGACCACCTGTTTAACCAGGCAAGTCCTCCACGCATTCCCTCAGACAGGAAAGATCTATGGAGTGCAGCCACTTAAGAATTCAATTCCAAAAATAAAATAGAGAAATTAAATTCAGACCTTAAGCATTCCCTCAAGCAGGAAAGAACATGAAGGCGCAGCCGCTGACCACCTGTTTAACCAGGCAAGTCCTCCACGCATTCCCTCAGACAGGAAAGATCTATGGAGTGCAGCCACTAAAGAATTCAATTCCTAATAATCAAAGAGGTCCACAGCATTTAATTTTTAAGATAAATTAAGGAAGCACGAAGGCTCATATATTTGTTTTTCGATCCAGATAATCTTTTCTGAAATAGAGAAGCCACAAATGAAGTCTCTCCCTTAATATTTGCCATAGTTGAACTGTCTCAATTTCATTTGCTGCTCACATGAACACGGTTAATTTACTGTCTGCCTGATGCGAATGAATCAAGTTGATTAAATACTAACTCAAATCCAATTTCCTGCAAGTTATCAACTCTCAATAAATCTACAAAATTAAGAGCAAATAAAATGAGATACTTACATTTTATTTTTTCAATACGCTGATTGAAGTTGCAAGAAAATACTCCTGAATCAAGTTGATTAAATACTAACTCAAATCCAATTTCCTGCAAGTTATCAACTCTCAATAAATCTACAAAATTAAGAGCAAATAAATGAGATACTTACATTTTGATTTTGAATGCGCTGATTGAAGTTGCAAGATGTTTCTTGAAAATTATTAGAAAATGCTTCAAGAAGGGGAATACTAAATTAAAATAATTATATCTAACTTGAGAAAGTAAAGCATAAGTTTATATATTCTAGCAAATTTTAGGAAACTTTCCACTAAGAAATGGATGGTGAGACAAAAGTGAGAACCTCGGACATTCAAATTTATTATCAAACTAAAAAATAAAATTGAGTAAGTTTTCATTTTTCATTTTCAAGTATACTCTTATTGTAGAGTTTTTCTTACTCTATTCTAACATTATTTTTCATTTTTACTATGCTTTAAACTTATTTAAAAGAAAATTATAATGCCTATAACATCATAGCAAGTTGAAGATAGCTACTAAAAGATGCAACAGCTGTAGTTTAATGTTCAACTTAGTTTAAAAGTAAGGATTATATTTTGTTAACCTGGGTTTGGGTTTTATCATACCTAGACTCCTTCTCTAATGCAAAATCTTTGTTTCAAGCATAGAGTTAGGCAGTCGAAGCAGCCTTAACTCTGAGGTTTCCTCAGGGTTGGGTTGCTCTCACTCGAATTAATGGTGTGATTAGCTTATTGTTTGCTTGAAATTATGTTAGAATCTTGAAAGATTAGGAGGTGATTTTGAAGTATAAAGTTGAACTATATAGATCTCAATCTATTGAAGTGGACAAATTTAGCAAGGTCTGGACAAATTTAGCAAATGAAAGGGACAAATTTAGCAAAGTAAGAGACAAATGTAGCAAAGAGCAGGGACAAATTAAGCAAGAGTATGGACAAATTGAGCGCTGGACTTTTAAAGCAAATCACTTAGATAGGTTTTACTATTGAAGAATATAAGATTTGTGTTAGAAAGGAAAGAAGTTTATTTGAAAATTTAAGTGAAATGAAAAGAGTGAGTCTCTCACTTTCAATGTATACATGCAAACACAAGTATAAGAACTCGATATAGAAGATCTCCAAGTTTGATTTCTCAGGGCTTCATATTCATCGAAGATAAAGTTGAGTCTGTCCTTGCTCATAAATACAAGCTCAGCTTCCTCATCGAACATATCACTCTTATATTCGCTAAAAGTAGGCACTGGAATAGCTAGAAAGTGAGGCTTTGAATCATCTTGAGAAATGAGGTACCTTATCTTTTCATCTTTAGTGCTTCCCTTAGCTATTCTATTCTTTGATAAACATAGAAACTTCCAGCCTCTGATTGGAGCAGTTTTGGTTTTAACAGAGAAGTCAACTGGGACATTATCCAAGAAATACTTCATAACGTGAGTAAGAGCTTTGGATTTTCCATAGACTTTGAAAGTAAAGTTGTGATCTTGCAACTCTGCATTTGTAATGATCTCTGCTCCAAATGTAAAGCAGAACCGTATTGCTTTATCCTTGTCTTCTTTTCTGCAGCATATCTAATAGTCTCGAGGGTTAGAGGAGCTAAGGATTCCTTGCTTCTGCTCTTCTTCAAATCTCTACTCCAATTAAGCAGAGTTCATATCCCAGGATAAGCTTCTCTGGAGTTGCTGATTAAAAGCCTTGGCAATGACTACTGCATTATCCTTGCCGTAGATTTTGTCTTCAAGGTCATTGCTTCTCGACGCGATCCAACTAAAGAGATCCTCCCTTAATTCCTTGAAGCCGTTTGAAGATGGGAAGTTATTGTTCAAAAATCTCTTGAAGTCGATGAGTTTGAATTTGTATGTCATGCATTATATCTCACATGAAGCTAGATCTCGTTCAAAGTACTCAACTGGGAAGGTACGAATAGGCCTCGATTGCTTAAACATGCCACCACTGCTAAAATTTTCAACCATAAGTAACTTGCTATATATAAATTTAAATTATAATCTTGATTGAATCATTCGCTTATATACTTTTTATGAGCCTAGTCTCTCAAGTGAGACAAATTTAGCAAAAGAGTGGACAAAATTAGCAAGATAGTGGACCCTTATAGCAAGAGTGGACTCTTTCAGCAAGGGACAAATTTAGCAAGAGTGGACTCTTTTAGCAAGAGAGGGGACTCATTTAGCAAGAGTGGACTCATAGAGCAATAGTGGACTCTTTTAGCAAAGGGACAGATTTAGCAAGAGTGGACTCTTTTAGCAAGAGAGTGGACCCGTTTAGCAAGAGTGGACTCTTTTAGCAAGGGACAAGTTTAGCAAGAGTGGACTCTTTTAGCAAGAGAGTGGACAGATTTAGCAAGAGTGGACTCTTTTAGCAAGAGAGTGGACCCGTTTAGCAAGAGTGGACTCTTTTAGCAAGGGACAAGTTTAGCAAGAGTGGACTCTTTTCGCAAGAGAGTGGACCCATTTAGCAAGAGTGTGGACTTTTAGCAAAAATGGACTCTTTTAGCAAGTCTGGACTCTTTTAGCAAGAGTGGACCCATTTAGCAAGAGTGGACCCTTTTAGCAAGAATGGACTCTTTTAGCAAGAGAGTGGACCCTTATAGCAAGAGTGGACTCTTTTATCAAGGGACAAAATAGAATAGAGTGGACTCTTCGAGCAAGAGAGTGGACCCTTTTATAAAAAAGTGGCCCATTTAGGCAAGAAGAATGGACATTTTTAGCCAAGTGAATGAAACTCTTTTAAGCAATAAGAAACTTATTTAAGTAGATAATGTTGAAAGCTTCACCTTTCACACAATAGAAAAAAATGAAAACATTACTTAAGACAGTTGGTATCTAGCAATATTCTTTTTAGTTCAATCATTGATATATGAAAATTCATGAATTCCCGAAAAGTGTGTTATACTCTAACTACTTTAGTTCGTCTCAGAAACCAAATTCGCCTTATTTGGTCTCTTTAGAGATAGAGAAAAGGTTAAGTGATCTAATAATTGTCTTGTCTTTATTGACGCTATACTACCCCATAATATTTAACACAACATTCTTTATATAATTTATTACTTAGCACTAAAGATCTTAAAATTTTTCTATTCTAAGTTAGAAAATAATGAGAATTAGTGAGCGGATCTCTCTTATAATAATTTTTAGCTATAAGTATTGCCAAAAAATGTTTTCCATTTGGAAAACATTGTAAAATTTACTAGAATTCACTTATTTCAATGAACATCATTGCAACTTATCACAGTCAGAGGACCGAATATTGAAGCCTGAAAAAAAATGTATACGTACATCAGTCATAAGTAATTTAATTTGCTGCTAACTGTTCGCGTAGTTTATTTGAAGTGATAACTGCAGAAATTGTGCTTGAACTCAGCTTCAGTAATTTGTGTTAAAAGTGTACAGAGTCTTTGAATTTCAGGTCAGTTGATGTGATCTCTACTAGTCCAGAATTTCTAATATAAATACAAGGCAATGTAATTTGAAAAGAAAATACCACAAGAAAGAAGTTCACTAGTTGATAAGTATCTGGACATCCTCATGTATTTTGTGTCTTTAGGCTTCAAAAGTATTATTATATGTACCTTCTATCAAATCACTGTTGAGAGGACAGGTGAAAAACTGGCTGACTTGACATATGAAGTACTTGTAGCGACTTAATTGCTTTGTGAGGTAATCTCGTAGAGAGTTTTTCCCACCATATATGAACACTTTGTCAGACTTCCAGATTTTGCCCACCAATCCGTATCAATGCACGATCAGTAAATTAGCCCGTGTCCTCGCATGTGATAGCAAGCATACTTGATATGGAAGAAGTAATCGAAGACACTGTTACAATCTTCTTATTGAGAGACAATTATAGTGAGTTAAGAGCAAATGAAAACATTGCCTTATTGCTGTGCGCTTGCTACTTGAATTCAGAACTAGATTGACTATTGGAGTTGCGAACATAAATCGAAAAATATAATTGGAGCCTCGTTTGCTATCACTTTCTTAATATATTCTCTTAAATAAATTAAACAGAAGAATGCCAGTAGGTACAGGAATAACGAGCCATTCTCCATGCATAAAAGGATATAGTATTAGGAACTATGAAATTGTCTATGTATGATGTGCTGAACACTCCATCATTTGAAATAATTTGCAAGCTCCTATATTAGGATCTGATAGGTGTAACCTCTTGACCGAGGGGAGGGAGCTTGACCTTGGTGCAATTTAACATACAGGTGGTCATCCAAGCACGGACGACGCTGAGAGGTAGACCATATCTACTTACTGCTCTAGAACATTGTATTACGAGTCACTATGGCCCTATGAGAGGCACATTCTACCAATATAGGACTTAACAGGAAGAAAGAGGTCTAAGAAATTTTGAATAGATTAAAGAATGTAGGAGACTTACAATAGTAAGAAAAACGCAGTATAAGGCGTACGCTACATAAAGAGTACTGATAGTCCCATTGTCAGAAAGGATGAAATGGGCTAGGGAGCAGTTGAACTACTGTCTAAGCAGAGATTATAACAACATGCTGTTGGAATCATGCGGTGCGTGCCGACCTATATACTAAATGCTTCATTAAGGTATCGCCGCATATGTATGCTCACAGAGTTGTAGTGAAATTATATTATTTTCAGTCTCAAAAGCTAGCCGATAATGAGAATTAGAGAGGGGGTAGCGCAAGAAGCAGACGCAAAGACCCTTAAGTTTTAGAAACAATATGTCTTGCCCCCGAAGTATAGACGTCTGCGAGCGCCTATATTATTCAATCAAGTATCTAATCCATCATAGTGGACAAATAACGTTGAAGAGAGCAAAAGGTTCTTGTAAGTTACAATATTTTATTTACCCAATAGAGTTCAATGGTATCTCACATTATTTTGCTGCCCAATTTTCTCTAACATATATTTCCAATAATAAGCATTCAGCCTACTTATTCACCGTCAACTACATGTATATTCTCACTTATTTAGCATGTATAGCGATTATAGATTATACTTGGTAAAGAGGTCTTCGGGAGAGGTGGTATTTTTCACAACTGTGTCTTCCCTATATCCATAACAAAATGTATTTGACGCATAACCTACACCTGTTCTTCTCAATGAAGTAACAACATAGGTAATATCCTGTGACATAAGAACACGATCAATTCTGTTCTAGAGCGTAGTATTCTTTTATCTTCTTGTATATGGTAAAGCCTTTATAGAGGTATCATTCTTGAAGTAGTATTGAATTTCCCTATGGAGCAACTATTTCCGCTTCAGGAATTTCTGAAATATACATTGTACACTAGGACCAGGTCATTGTATGTTTTCTTTCAATCTAAAATGAACGTAGTCTATTACATGACACAATAAACACTTTCCTAAACTAACTTCTCCGCCTGCCAGATCTAGTTGAATCTAAATAGCAGTAAAGGCAAACAAGTAGAAGACTCTAAAATAGAGACCCACAAGAGTCAGCACCATGCGAAGCCGCTTCGAGAGATATAGAAAAGAGAGGTCCAGCTGGTTGCTATTCAGACTCTCGAGAAGATGCAATGAGACGCACTATACCTATGCCAGTTAGAAAAGTGCAGACTCCTAATGGAATGTAGGAGATATAGTATGGTAAAGGTCTTAAATTATAGAGTCTTGGATATGCTCTCATACAACAACACTTAGCGGAGAATCTAAAGAGGTTTCAAAAGATTATTGAGAGAATAAAATGAAGGTATTAATTTCTTGTGATCTACTTACTTGTAAATCCAAGGAAAATTATAAGCTGTGAACCCTTTTGTATTACCTTTCAAATTCCTCATTTTAAAAAATTTTTGATAGAGCTTTTAGTGTGATTTAGTGGTAAAAGTTGTAACAGTAATTCTTTTTGTATAGAGTAAATAAGTGTGATGTTAATGGAAGAAGAAGAAAAAGAGGGAGGATTGGGTTTGGGTTATGGGGTTCATGAAGGATTGAAAAGTTCCAAGCTATCTTGGAACTTGGCGATCATTGATGAAACCCAAAACCCAAACCCCCCATAAAGAAGAAGGATAGATGAATAGAATAGAAGCAAGGTGAGATAATATTCAGAACTCATGCATTCCAATAGATTTCTATCGAATCAAGCAAGCTGAATTTGACGACTCGATAGTCAATAGAGATCTCAAAGTATTCTTCGGCAGCTATTTGAAGAGAAAATATTCAGTATGCTATAGCAGATTCTATCCCCTTATAAGCCAGAGTTTCGAGTTCAGAGGGAGTTCCTCAGAGAAAGAGCAACCTATAATCTCAAATCCATTGAATTTAAAAAGTTTGGAAATGAGAATTTGTGGTTCCACTTCTCAAGATTTGAAGGCAAATGGTCTCAAGTCTCGCAAAAAATTTTATAGCAACTAGAAATTTAGTAACTTCAGTTTTAGAAAGATAGGATTATTATATGAAAAATGGAGGTTTCAGAGAGCTAATCTTCTAGATCATGTAGAATAGATCTTATGAATTTTAGCATTGCATAGAATCAATAAATAAGCTTAAAGAGCATATGGACAGGTTCTTTAGAATTTTGGTTTTAGGTTTTCATGAAAATTTGAGCTCTCCACTCTCGGATTTAAGAGCATTAATTCTCAAAATTCGCATGTTTCAAGCTAGTTGTAAACTCTCAAATTGAGGAACAGCCATTTTGAACAGTATACTATTCTCTCTAAAACCTTGCATATACTATCTAATGCAGATAATAATTTTTCCTCTTCGCATAAATTCTAATCTTTAAACTTTATAAACTTAGCAATCTATCTTCGCAATTTGAAGGAAATCCTACAAGTAAAGAGTGAGTTCTTGGCCTAATAATCTTTGCTCAGGATTTCAAAGTTAGAGCCTTAGGGCTATATAAGCCAGCGAATTCATAGATTAATAATCAATTAATAGAGCAGTTAAAATTTAAAATGGCCGCCTTGCAATTCTCAAACATCACATTTTACTCTCAAAGACATCAACTTTTATCACTGAATCACACTGAAACTTATAACGCAAATTTATAAAAATGAGATTTGGAAAATTTACAAAGGGTTCTCAGCTATAATTTCCTTGGATTTACAAGATAAAATGAAAAGCTTAAACTTCATTTATTCAAACTTCGAACTCTTAGATTTCAATATAAGCATTCAAACTTTATAAACTTTCAAACATTCTTCTCCATAGAGTACACACTCACTGGCTTGATCTTTTCTCTTGGAGAGCTGATACAACAGTGACTGTACTCTCGAAGGCTTGATGGTGCAGTTGCCTTTTAGGCTTCTGTGTATCAGGAGATAGTCTGGCAGGCGAAGAGTTAGTAGAAAGTTTATCCTAAAATCTAAAGACTAGTAGCTATTTTAATTCAATTTTTCAGATGCTTCCAACATTAAAAAGGGAAAATGATCTTCTTTAATTTATCAAAACTTACAAAATTACTAATTATTTTGAAATATTAAATAAAATAAAAGTTGCAAATATAAGAATAAAAATTGTAAAAGGGAAAGAGTTATCAATAGAATAAAAATCTTAAGGAAAAAATTGAAATCTCTCAAATATAAAAATGAAATTGATTCTAAAATTAAGATTCTGATAAGGAAGAAAAATGAAAATGAAAAGAATAAAAACTTACTGGAATGTCGTTGCATTTCCATTTATTGACTTTAAATAATTCAAAAAAAAATAAAAGAAAGAAATTGAATTCACCCTTAAGCATTCCCTCAGGCAGGAAAGAACATGAAGGTGCAGCCGCTGGCTTCACGCATTCCCTCAGACAGGAAAGATCTATGAAGTGCGGCCACTAAAGAATTCAATTCCCAAATAAATAAAAGAAAAAGAATTCAACC
>JAJKFJ010002464.1:0-11612 GCA_027382625.1 Tetmemena sp. SeJ-2015
AGGAAATTTAAATTTTTGCCCCTCTACTTTTAAAATTTTCGCTTTTTTATGTTGAGACTTTTCGTAAACTCGAAATTATGGATCACAAAAAAATGCTTGACTTAAAGAATCTGATTTCATTTTTTATTTAAATTGCACTTTTTTTTAGAGTTTATAGTCCACTGATTTTCGAGCCCTGCTTCTTAAATGTAGTCAGCACTCTTCAAAATGCATTTTTAGAGTGGAGGATTAATTTGTGCCCATCTACTTTTAAAATTTTCGCTTTTTTTTGTTGAGACTTTTCGTAAACTCGAAATTATGGAAACACAAAAACATGCTTGACTTCATGAATCTGATTTCCCTTTTAATTTAATTGTACTTCTTTTTCTTCAGAGTTTATAGTCCACTGATTTTCGAGCCCTGCTTCTTAAATGTAGTCAGCACTCTTCAGAATGCATTTTTAGAGTGGAGGATTAATTTGTGCCCATCTACTTTTAAAATTTTCGCTTTTTTATGTTGAGACTTTTCGTAAACTCGAAATTATGGATCACAAAAACATGCTTGACTTCATGAATCTGATTTCATTTTTTATTTAAATTGCACTTTTTTTCCTTCAGAGTTTATAGTCCACTGATTTTCGAGCCCTGCTTCTTAAATGTAGTCAGCACTCTTCAGAATGCATTTTTAGAGTGGAGGATTAATTTGTGCCCATCTACTTTTAAAATTTTCGCTTTTTTATGTTGAGACTTTTCGTAAACTCGAAATTATGGATCACAAAAACAGGCTTGACTTCATGAATCTGATTTCATTTTTTATTTAAATTGCACTTTTTTCAGAGTTTATAGTCCACTGATTTTCGAGCCCTGATTCTTAAATGAAGTCAGCACTCTTCAGAATGCATTTTTAGAGTGGAGGATTAATTTGTGCCCATCTACTTTTAAAATTTTCGCTTTTTTATGTTGAAACTTTTCGTAAACTCGAAATTATGGATCACAAAAACATGCTTGACTTCATGAATCTGATTTCATTTTTTATTTAAATTGCACTTTTTTTTTCAGAGTTTATAGTCCACTGATTTTCGAGCCCTGCTTCTTAAATGTAGTCAGCACTCTTCAGAATGCATTTTTAGAGTGGAGGATTAATTTGTGCCCATCTACTTTTAAAATTTTCGCTTTTTTATGTTGAGACTTTTCGTAAACTCGAAATTATGGATCACAAAAACATGCTTGACTTCATGAATCTGATTTCATTTTTTATTTAAATTGCACTTTTTTTCAGAGTTTATAGTCCACTGATTTTCGAGCCCTGCTTCTTAAATGTAGTCAGCACTCTTCAGAATGCATTTTTAGAGTGGAGGATTAATTTGTGCCCATCTACTTTTAAAATTTTCGCTTTTTTATGTTGAGACTTTTCGTAAACTCGAAATTATGGATCACATAAACAGGCTTGACTTCATGAATCTGATTTCTTTTTTATTTAAATTGCACTTTTTATTTCAGAGTTTTTATAGTCGCACTGATTTTCGAGCCTGCTTTCCTTGAAATGTAGTAGCAGCACTCTTCAGAATGCATTTTTAGAGTGGAGGATTAATTTGTGCCCATCTACTTTTAAAATTTTCGCTTTTTTATGTTGAGACTTTTCGTAAACTCGAAATTATGGATCACAAAAACATGCTTGACTTCATGAATCTGATTTCATTTTAATTTAATTGTACTTCTTTTTCTTCAGAGTTTATAGTCCACTGATTTTCGAGCCCTGCTTCTTAAATGTAGTCAGCACTCTTCAGAATGCATTTTTAGAGTGGAGGATTAATTTGTGCCCATCTACTTTTAAAATTTTCGCTTTTTTATGTTGAGACTTTTCGTAAACTCGAAATTATGGATCACAAAAACAGGCTTGACTTCATGAATCTGATTTCATTTTTTATTTAAATTGCACTTTTTTTTTCAGAGTTTATAGTCCACTGATTTTCGAGCCCTGCTTCTTAAATGTAGTCAGCACTCTTCAGAATGCATTTTTAGAGTGGAGGATTAATTTGTGCCCATCTACTTTTAAAATTTTCGCTTTTTTATATGGGGACTTTTCGTAAACTCGAAATTATGGATCACAAAAACATGCTTGACTTCATGAATCTGATTTCATTTTTTATTTAAATTGCACTTTTTTTTCAGAGATTATAGTCCACTGATTTTCGAGCCCTGCTTCTTAAATGTAGTCAGCATTCATCAGATTTCATTTTTAGAGTGGAGGATTAATTTGTGCCCATCTACTTTTAAAATTTTCGCTTTTTTATGTTGAGACTTTTCGTAAACTCGAAATTATGGATCACAAAAACATGCTTGACTTCATGAATCTGATTTCATTTTTTATTTAAATTGCACTTTTTTTTCAGAGTTTATAGTCCACTGATTTTCGAGCCCTGCTTCTTAAATGTAGTCAGCACTCTTCAGAATGCATTTTTAGAGTGGAGGATTAATTTGTGCCCATCTACTTTTAAAATTTTCGCTTTTATGTTGAGACTTTTCGTAAACTCGAAAAATTATGGATCACAAAAACATGCTTGACTTCATGAATCTGATTTCATTTTATTTAATTGTACTTCTTTTTCTTCAGAGTTTATAGTCCACTGATTTTCGAGCCCTGCTTCTTAAATGTAGTCAGCACTCTTCAGAATGCATTTTTAGAGTGGAGGATTAATTTGTGCCCATCTACTTTTAAAATTTTCGCTTTTTATGTTGAGACTTTTCGTAAACTCGAAATTATGGATCACAAAAACATGCTTGACTTCATGAATCTGATTTCATTTTTTATTTAAATTGCACTTTTTTTTCAGAGTTTATAGTCCACTGATTTTCGAGCCCTGCTTCTTAAATGTAGTCAGCACTCTTCAGAATGCATTTTTAGAGTGGAGGATTAATTTGTGCCCATCTACTTTTAAAATTTTCGCTTTTTATTTAGACTTTTCGTAAACTCGAAATTATGGATCACAAAAACATGCTTGACTTCATGAATCTGATTTCATTTTTTATTTAAATTGCACTTTTTTTTCAGAGTTTATAGTCCACTGATTTTCGAGCCCTGCTTCTTAAATGTAGTCAGCATTCATCAGATTTCATTTTTAGAGTGGAGGATTAATTTGTGCCCATCAAAAACCCCAATTACCCAAGGTGAGTGATTGAGTTAAGGTATGAGAAATGTGCAGATTTAATTACACGTGAAAATGATCAATAGAGTCGTTTGACCTGATCCCTCTATCCAAGCCAGATCTGAAAAATGGCGAGCTCCACTCTGATGGAACCATTGATCCCCATCTTATCTCATATGTTCTCTCTGCTTTCTCGCTCTTCGCCATCGCCAATTGCTGTTTAGCTCTCAATTTCTATCGTCAGGTCCCGCATTGACTGACCTGACAGGGCTCCTCCCTGATGTGAAGTAGTTGATGCATGCCGAGAGCGTAATAGCATTCTTGGTTGTGAATGAGCGATAGCCATATTTGCCGAGCCTCCCCTTATATTATTAACTTATATAATTATAATGTCTAATTCAAACGGGTTGGCATGAAAGCAGAGAGAGATATATAAGAGATGCGATATGGTTTCCATCTTAAGAGCTCGACCCATCCAGATCTGTAGTTCTCGAGGATAGAGAAGATGCATGATCAAAGGAACTCCGCTGATGGATTTTCTTTTCTCTTCCAACTCATCACTCCTCACACTCCATGAGAGCCGCCGCTTTCTCAAGAGCATGAAGCGCACTCCTCCACTAGCAGAGGACGATGGCCAGTCTCCTCAGCTTATCTGCTCCTCAAGACAGCATGCGCGACACCTCTCTCACAAGTCTCCGACTCCCACTTCGTTGACATGGCCATGCGGATCTCGCCAGACTTGCAGAATGTCTCCCTCCTCACAACTCCGAGCCGCTATCAATCTCAGTGCTGTATGAAGTGACTCCTCGGCAGACATTCCTCCATCTTCGAGCACCTCCGGCTCGCCAAGCGCGTGATTGGGTAACACCATGGCGCGGCACTTCTCCTAGGCCCCCTTTCTAAGGGCCGGTTGGTTAGCCCGGGCTAGTTTTTCCCTCCCTCATTTTCCCCGGACTAGCTCCAGTGACCCGGGTATAGGCGAGCCTGCCAATCACAGCTTTAAGAGATCCTTGTCTATGAGATGAGCCAGTGAACTTATGTTCAGCGCAGTCATGCTGAAGCATACGTCCTAGCCATACAGTATAGGGAGGAAATTTCCTGGGGTGATGATGATATTCAAGCTATCTCCTTTGAGAAGAGAATAAGTAAACTCCTTGATATCAAGATCACCATCTCCTCGACTCATCTCATTTTGGCAAAGGCTTTGCTCTAGCCGCCATGAGTTGACGCAACTCTACCAGCTCAACTAAGAGACCTATGCTGGGGGATCCCAAGCTTGCGGCTGTCGAATCTCCTCTCCTTCAAGCGGGCTACATGCCACAAATGAGATGGTGAGGATCTCCTAGGCCTCTCCCACTCGACTCAGCCCGTCTCTGCTTCTGGTGCGCGATGAGTTCAATTAAGCTTTCCAGAGGGCTTTCGGGAATAACGGGGGCATATGTACGTGGCTCACGCCGAAGCGGCCACCTATCTTCGAGCTATCAGCGGTAGTTAAGCTGTTGCTGATACTCAAGGCCTCCCAGGGCTCAATCGCTGCTCCTTGGCTCCATCCTTACCAAATGGTCCAGGCAGTTCGCGAAAGTATTAAGAGGCCTCCAGACTGGATGTGGAGAGGAGGGTAGCTGCGCATCTTCCTTGTGCACTGCCAGAGCCATCCCCTAGAGGGAGGGAGCTGCCTGGTCGCCAAATGCCCAGACAGGCTTTCACCTTGCCCAACATCCCCAAGTTGCCTAAGACTATGGCAGTTGAGAGCCATATCTAGGCCATCTCTCTCTTCTCGCAAGATCACTCCTAATCAAGCAGGGTCGTTCAAAGCCTCACCTTGTCATGACGATTCTATTTCATCCCCCGCCCGACTCCAGTCATCGACATCCTCGCCATCGACGAGTAAACCCGTCCATGTGGGAAGCTAAGCGCATGGATGTGGTGCGGGGCATATCAGACGACTCCTTGGCCCAGTGGCATCAAACTCCCCGCTGGTCCCCTCCGGGGTTTTGGAATGAGAGGGTGTTAGGGCATTTGAACTTAGCCCATTCGGCGGTAAATCAGAGTCGATGATACCACCCACTGAGCCGCAGACCATGACTAGAGGGTTTGATCTCACCTGCTTGCTTCGGCGGGATGTATGGCGTCGCCCCGCTGGTTTGAGTAATATCTTGAGTTGGTCGAGATGGGAATTTATTTCAGCTTCACCATCTTAGTATGATGGGAGCCTCCGAAATAAAATTAATAAGTTAACGGATAGTTAGTTTAATTAAGGTATTAGCAATTAAAACGTTCACTCCATCAAATCAATCTACTATTAGGTATCTGCGATTATCTGAGGCTTTCCCTACATGTCGATCACGCCACCTTCGTGAAGATCAAAGACCAGCTGCTTGTAATTCATGAGGTCGTCTATTTGCCCTCTCATCAGTGCGAACTCATTTTTCATCCGATGATTGTCATCGAGGTACTTTTGCTTTGTCTTTCTCCCGAGAACGCTGCTATCTTTAACCTCCTCCTGCTGGCTTGGTCTAGACTTCCTCTTGGCTGATTGCTTCATCAGGTATGCTGATCTTCCTTTCTAGACTGAAAAGTTAAGTTTTCAAACAATGCTTACCACTGTAGTTGACAGAGTTTTTGAGTGCCTCGGCAAATTCAGGCTTCATATGAACGATCATATTGTTCGATTGGTCTAAGCGCTCCCTTCGCTTTTGCTTCGCGTCCTATATCATCTAGTTTATGCCTGCGGTGTCTAACGAGAGGAGCACGTCAACTATCCATTTCTTGTCAAGATGCAGCCAGTCGCACTAATCTGGGAAGTAGCAAAGAAGTGATGGCTTTCCCTCTGCATACTCCAGGAAGTCATCAGCAGTCAATCCTTCAATTTGCGGAACAGCCGCAACTATGACATCGGTTCTCCTTAAGAACTGAAAAGTTCATCATGCAAGCTATTTACCTCCTTCTTGCCGTCGAGGATGCTTCTGAAGAAGTATATGTTCGTGCAATTCATCTTCGGGAGATATGCTCCACAATCCTGAGTGAGGAAATCGTAAAGCTCCTTTTTGCTCCCGACTTTCTCTCTCAGCTGATGGATGTTGACTTGCTGTAGCTATTGCATCTCCCCTGCTAGGTAAACTATTAAATTGCAATAATTAATAATGAATGTCAAGCATATATATCACCTACCTATGTGTGGAGGTCGATGGTAGAATAATCAGTATGCATGCCGAGGTAAGCTATATGATATTAAATTTATTACTCTATATAATAATAACTTTTAACTGAATAGTTTCGGCACCCGGAATAAATGGAGAACTCTAGGAGATACTCGCAAGCTCGATAGACTGATCTCAGACACTATTTCGGCTGATCCGGCATTGATAACCCTGCTCAAGACCTGAATTAGGATGCATAAGACCCAGAGGATGAACTTGGCCAAGAAGACGAGGTTGGCAGCTGGAGCTTCATTTGCACTCCAGTCATTGCGATA
Organism: Tetmemena sp. SeJ-2015; assembly: GCA_027382625.1. Taxonomy (NCBI): domain Eukaryota; phylum Ciliophora; class Spirotrichea; order Sporadotrichida; family Oxytrichidae; genus Tetmemena; species Tetmemena sp. SeJ-2015. Next base: position 6,600 of record JAJKFJ010002464.1, read on the forward strand.
CATCTAAACTCCTCCGAGAGAATTCTGCCAACAACTCTAACCTGGCCTCAGTTGCTAGAGGCAGAAGAGGCTATACTTAAGCAACTGTCGGGCAAGCAATACCCGATGGTCATCTTAGACTCAAAGAAGAACTCCAAGGAGCTTGTTAACTCTGGCTTCATAGAGTGATAGCTTGGCTCCGCGAAGTTCTTAGAGAGCCTCTCAAAAGCAGTATGTATCCACAGAGAAACTCAATCAAGAAAGCTAGGAGCAAACCTAGATGAAGAAGAATCGAGAGCCGCAGCTTCAAGTGAGGTCGATCGATTACTGAAGGTAGCTCGGGGATAAATACTTATACGAATTGAAAATATGGGGCAAACTGTGAACTCGGAGAACGGAGAAACGATTAGTCAGCCAATGAGGGGAAGAAGGCCTATGATAAACACAGACTCTGGTAGAGTGGCCAGTATCGCAACTACTTTGTACAGAGCGAAGTCTTGCTCAAAGAAAATCATCATGGGGCGTCTCAATCTATCCAGGAAAAGACTAAAAGCAATATTAGAAGGAGATGGGGCCGAAGGTCTGGCGGGCTCTTGATGAGCAAAGTTCTCTAATCGGCCAAACTTTGCTTACATAGGCGGAGTTGTCGAGAAAGAGATAAAGGAGAAGCACTCGATTCTCTCAATAAAAATGCTTCAGAGTAAGGTCCGAGAAACTCTGGGTGCTTCTATTCCTCTCTCTGTTCTGAGAAGAGTGGCAAAGGAGCGTCTTAAGCTGAGCTATAAGAAAATATATTCGATCGCTCAGAGGACTAATTGTGAGGAGGCTGTCATTGGGCGCCACCTCGCAGCAGTTGAGTTCATAAATATCCTCAGCGAAGGAAAATAAATTATCAACATCGATGAAAGCAGCATCAATGTGATAAATGATTCGAAGAGATCCTGGTCTTACAAGGGGCAAAAGTACTACAGCGACAAATCTCAGAGGCTTTACTAAGTCAATATTATCGCAGGTGTATCGAGCGATGGGCGAGTCTTCTTCTAGCTCTCTCGAGGTTCTAACAACAGCAAGACTGTATACTGCTTCCTCCTTAAGTTGTCTCTGCTCTTAGATAAGGCTGAGGAGGGTTGGAGGACAAAGACCTTCTTCATGCTCGACAATGCAACATATCACAGAAGTCAGTTTCTCACGCGGAAGCTCAGGCTTTTACAAGCAAGCATACTATACTTGGGGCCTTACCATTTTGAAATGGCTCCGGTAGAGAAGTTTTTTGCCTTCATCAAGAGGAAAATCGGAGCCTACGCTGGCAACCTCAAAGCAGAGGATGCTATTGCCTACTACTCTAATGAGCTACTTAAGTTGGACTTTGGTTGGATTGCTGACTCTTTCGATGAAGCCCTCTGCAAGGCACTAAAGTAAATTTTAAACTTCTAAAGCATATGAGTATGAGAAATGACTTTGCTCTGCATAATATCAGCAGCCCTCCTTATAAAGCAATCCTATTCAAATTGTTCATCCAGGACTCATCTAGGGCGAAAACCTTAAGAGTGAAAATCCCCATGCCCTAAAGTAACATCCTGTCTACGATTCGCAGCTTTTCATAGATGGAGAATAAGAAGAAATTTTTCATCTAGAATGAACTATGAATTCACAAATTAGGCTTTAAAAGTTGGGAGTAAATTTGCTGCATGTTGTTGCAGCATTTTTACTCCCAATATTCAACATAACCAAAATAACCCCAAAACCTAAAATCAAGAACTTTCAGTCAATATAAGATCATGGAATCAGAAAGACTAAAATATGTATGCCCACACTGCGGCTAAAGCTTTGAGAAGTCAAGCTCCAGGAGGTCTCACTGGAGTCGAGACCCAATCTGTCATCGGGTACATTAGGTTTGGGTCCTCGAGAACACACATAAGCAGCTTATTTGCTTCTCATGCGAGAATATATTCACTAAAGTACAGAACTGCAAGAGACACAAGAAAGAGTGCAAACAGGGAGGCACAGCTGAGAACCCTAGGATGAACAAGCAGCTTAGTTAGAGAATGATGGTGAAGACAGACTTCGAAAGATTAGAGAAGGCAAAGTGAGAGGCCTTCGGAGCTCAAGGCATGCTGAAATGCCCTTCATATCTCTACGATGTCAGCCAAGCCTACGCCAACCCCAAGCTTCGCTCCTACATTTTGAGCGCGCTCTCGGCTCGTTCTCCTTTGAGATTGAGAGCAGATGTGAAAAACGATCATTTCTGGGAGAACTTGATGAAGATAGTGTCATCGGACTATTAAATGCTATTCCAAGTCATAGTGATAGACCCAGCTTGGTAGACACGCAATGCACTCCCGTATGAATATCTCTCTAAAGCTGCGATAAGGGCAATTCCAATATCGAGCTTATCTTACAGTGGACTCATATTCTACTGGGTGCTCCCCAAGTATGAGGAATTCGGCAAACAAGTTTTTGGGGGAGAGGGCTAAAACTTGAGAAAACATTGAAATGGGTCAAGTCACTCTCGGGGGGAAACTAAAAAATTTGAAGCAACCCCAATATTCAGAGGAGCATTCTTGATAGGCTCCAAGGGCTCAATTGATAAATAGGTTCTTGAAAACCTGCCTTCAGAAATCTACTCCAAGTGAGGAGCCATTCTGAGAAGCCCGAGGAGCTCTGGGAATGGATTGAAAGTACTGCTCGGGTTTACTAGGTTGGAGATATTCGCCCGCCTTCATGCCTTTTTAAAGTTTACAGTGCATGTGGGTTTAGTTGGAAGTGGGTTCAACTATGAAGGGTTGAATTTAAATGAGCTTCAGGAGAGGTATTTCCTTTAAAAAAATTAGTAAAATATATAGATTAAAACTTAAACTCATGTTCATGCATTATACTATATTCGAACTCATCATTGAAATATTTTAAAAACTCCTTTTCTTGTGTCATTCAAAGCCTTGAGCTACCTTAAATATGAAATATTAAAAAAAACTGTGTACAGAATATCAAGATGCATTATAATTTAACTTCTACTTCAAATCTTTAAACTTTTCTTTTAAAATTTTCGCTTTTTTATGTTGAGACTTTTCGTAAACCCCGAAAAATTTTGGATCAAAAAAAAACATGCTTGACTTTATGAATCTGATTTTTTATTTTTTATTTAAATTGCACTTTTTTTTCAGAGTTTATAGTCCACTGATTTTCGAGCCCTGCTTCTTAAATGTAGTCAGCACTCTTCAAAAAGCATTTTTAGAGTGGAGGATTAATTTGTGCCCATCTACTTTTAAAATTTTCGCTTTTTTTATGTTGAGACTTTTCGTAAACTCGAAATTATTGGGTCACAAAAAAAATGCTTGACTTCATGAATCTGATTTCATTTTTTATTTAAATTGACTTTTTTTTTTAGAGTTTATAGTCCACTGATTTTCAAACCCTGCTTCTTAAATGTAGTCAGCACTCTTCAGAATGCATTTTTAGAGTGGAGGATTAATTTGTGCCCCTCTAAATTTTAAAATTTTCGCTTTTTTTTTGTTGAGACTTTTCGTAAACTCGAAAAATTTTGGATCACAAAAAAAATGCTTGACTTCATGAATCTGATTTTATTTTTTTTTTTTAAAATTTTACTTTTTTTTTTTAAAAGTTTTTTAGTCCACGAATTTTTGGGGCCCTGCTTCTTAAAAGTAGTCAGCCCCTTTTTCAGAATGCCATTTTTTGAGTTGGGGGGAAATTTAAATTTTTGGGCCCCTTTTACTTTTAAAAATTTTTTGCCCCTTTTTTTTGTTGAGACTTTTCGAAAAATCGAAATTATGGATCACAAAAACATGCTTGACTTCATGAATCTGATTTCATTTTTATTTAAATTGCACTTTTTTTCAGAGTTTATAGTCACTGATTTTCGAGCCCTGCTCTTAAATGTAGTCAGCACTCTTCAGAATGCATTTTTAGAGTGGAGGATTAATCTTGTGCCCATCTACTTTTAAAATTTTCGCTTTTTTATGTTGAGACTTTTCGTAAACTCGAAATTATGGATCACAAAAAACATGCTTGACTTCATGAATCTGATTTCATTTTTATTTAAATTGCACTTTTTTCAGAGTTTATAGTCCACTGATTTTCGAGCCCTGCTTTTAAATGTAGTCAGCACTCTTCAGAATGCATTTTTAGAGTGGAGGATTAATTTGTGCCATCTACTTTTAAAATTTTCGCTTTTTTATGTTGAGACTTTTCGTAAACTCGAAATTATGGATCACAAAAACATGCTTGACTTCATGAATCTGATTTCATTTTTTATTTAAATGCACTTTTTTTTCAGAGTTTATAGTCCACTGATTTTCAGCCCTCTTCTTAAATGTAGTCAGCACTCTTCAGAATGCATTTTAGAGTGGGGGATTAATTTGTGCCCATCTACTTTTAAAATTTTTCGCTTTTTTATGTTGAGACTTTTCGTAAAAATCGAAATTATGGGTCACAAAAACATGCTTGACTTCATGAACTGATTTCATTTTTTATTTAAAATTGCACTTTTTTCAGAGTTTAAGTCCACTGATTTTCGAGCCCTGCTTCTTAAATGTAGTCAGCACTCTTCAGAATGATTTTTAGAGTGGAGGATTAATTTGTGCCCATCTACTTTTAAAAATTTTTGCTTTTTTTTTTGTTGAACTTTTTTAAACTCGAAATTATGGATAAAAAAACAGCTTGACTTTATGAATCTGATTTCATTTTTTTTTTTAAATTGCACTTTTTTTTTTGAGTTTTAAGTCCCCTGATTTTCGAGCCCTGTTTTTAAAAGTAGCAGCACCTTTAGAATGCATTTTTAGAGTGAGGATAATTTGGCCCATCTACTTTTAAAAATTTTCGCTTTTTTATTTGAGACTTTTTTGTAAACTCGAAATTAGGATCACAAAAACGCTTTACTTTATGAATCTGATTTCATTTTTTATTTAAATTGCACTTTTTTTTTAGAGTTTATAGTCCACTATTTCAGCCCTGCTTCTTAAATTAGTCAGCACTCTTCAAAAGCTTTTTAGATGGAGGATTAATTTGTGCCATTTTTAA
>JAJKFJ010002465.1:0-18222 GCA_027382625.1 Tetmemena sp. SeJ-2015
TGGATTCTGTAAGTTGCATTTTAACAATTCTAATCATAATGGATTCTGTAAGTTGCATTTTAACAATTCTAAATTTAATGGATTCTGTAAGTTGCATTTTAACAACTCCAATCATAATGGATTCTGTTAGTTGCATTCTAACAATTCTAATCATAATGGATTCTGTAAGTTGCATTTTAACAATTCTAAATTTAATGGATTCTGTAAGTTGCATTTTAACAACTCCAATCATAATGGATTCTGTAAATTGCATTTTAACAATTCCAATCATAATAGATTCTGTAAGTTGCATTTTAACAATTCTAATCATAATGGATTCTGTAAGTTGCATTTTAACAATTCCAATCATAATGCATTCTGTAAGTTTCATTATAACTCTTCGAAGCATAAATGATCTTCTAAATTTTCTTATACTACTTACTTTCATTCTATATTTTGTGATATAAAATTCTTATTAATTTTTGAAGTCAATTTCATTTTATTAATTTTCTGTCTTCTTTGTGATCAATCTTATATAATTTTCTTTCTTTTTCTTATGATTTCGTAATCTTGTTATCTATTCTTCTATTCTTCTTTATTTTTTTTAATATTTTATTAACTTATTTAATTTTAATATTTTCTGATTTATAACTTAACTGCAGTTATAAACTTCTTATTCTTATTTTTTTTATAAATATTATCTTTATAAAGATATTAACATTTACTTATTTTTTGCTTGCTAAGACTTCAGAACATGAATGATACTTTCTAATTCTTGAAAAAAAATATAAGTGAATTTTTTTTTTAAATCAAATAATGTATTATATTTTAATTAAAGCATGTATCTTATCTTTAATTTGAATGAAAATTAGTGTCTTAATAATATTTTGTAATTATAATAAATGTATGTATCATGAGATAGTTTAAAAGTGGAGCACGAGGGGAGGAAGATGATGAGTTGAACTAGTTAGATGGCGATGAGTAAGAAGAATATAACAAGGCCGATTATGCGATGAATGATGATGAGTACGAGAAGGTTTTTGGACAAATAGAAGGTCGATGATAAAAACAAAGAAAACATAGACTTTGATCTTAGGGAACTCTAGCGTCAAAAGATCTTTCAAGAGAAAATAAAATATAAATCATATTTTATATCAGTCTCTGGCATAACTTACTATATTTGCAGGGATGATGAATAATCTATATTCGAAGTAAACTCCTCCTATTAATAAATATCTTATTGCAATTTGTAATGATTAAAAGAATAATTAAAGAGCTTTCTCACTATAAATTGCTGCTAGGAAGATGAGTTCTAAAATTTTATGAAAAAATAGTAGGGAGAGTGAGGATTTTTATCTTAAAGTTTATCTAAAGATTAGTAATTGTATCTTGTTCTATCATATTGTAGTCTTTCTTGTTTTCAATTCATGCATATAAATTTATCCTGAATTTATCTAATATATCTGAAATATCTTAGTCTTCAAACTGCTCTATAATTATTTTTTTGTCCTCGAGATACTTTTGTTTCCTAATTTTTAATTCCAATTTATCCCGCAATAAATTTTGTGATTGATTCTGCCTTTCTCTTCTTCTTATTAAATTAGAAAATTAAAATTTAGAATCCGATCATACACAAAATTAGGTTTGAATTCAGAGAGGATATTTGCAAAAACAACTCTGCATCCAGTGAGAGGGATTCTTTAAAGGCTTTATAATTTGAAAATGTATCTTAAAGTTTTTTTAACATGTAAAAGAGGGGAACGTGGATTATTATGATGAGTTCAAAAGTGGTTAGAGAATTTCAGTTACTAAATAATAGCTCAGCTGCCTTGGTTAACATCTCTTCTATCTTAATTGAGGCTAAGAAAAAAGTAATAGAAGAGACAGTAGCTATTGTATTTAAGAGTAAGAAAGTCACATTCAATACTCTCGAACTCACTTACCTGGCATATGCCATTAATTACAATGTTTAGTTTGGATTAGCAAGCAGGCTATTTTCACACAATTTAAGCTTCTTTATGATAATATCAAGTATCGTGCAGCTCCAAGTTTAACTAAGAGATTCAAGACTCTTTCTCTATTATTATCAAACTCAGAAGATACTTTTAGGGTTGGAGTTAAACAAATGACAGAAGAAATTAAGAGTGAGAGATGTCGGAGATTCACTTTGTTCAAATCCCCTCTTCCAAACTTCTTCATTTACTGTAAAGTACAGAAGGGAAGTACAACTCAGCATTATGGAATGCGCTTGAGATGGTTTCACAATTTTGTTTATACTGAAAGTTTATAATATCTTTATTATTGCTTAATTTGGTCTAGAAGAGAAAGCATATAGCTTATTCCTATCAATTATTTATTTCATAAATTTGTAAATCGATTCTAAATCTCAAATAATATATTTGTTTCAAAGTTGTTGATAATTGCCAAAGGATGGATCTTCAAATAACCTCGGACTTTTGTTTTGATCAGAATTGATTTTGTTCTATAAACTCATATTAGATCTGTAAACTGTAATTTTTGCTTTATTATTTTAGTAAGAAGTAATAAATTATAGGATGAATAAGATTGCATTGTTGATATTGCTATTTACAAATTACAAATTGTTTTGGGTATTTTATTCTAACGATGCATTTTCATTTTTCTTGCTCAGCTATTATCTTAATTTGAGCATTCTTTATTTTATTTTAACCTTTTCTTTAGAATTCGCTCTTTTTATTTTTCCAGTTTGAATTCTTCTGAAGGATTTATCTCTATAAAATTTAGATAAAGTGATCGAAGCATTACTTTCTACTTATTTGCAAAAAATTTCTCAAACTCAATCTACCTATTTCTTTTATGATAGCGCTTTCTTTGGTCTAAATGGATACTTGATTCAACTATTTGTAATTTGCACTCTATTCTCTCTCATCATTGTACTTGCCTATCTTTATATTAGTTATTTTGAAAATAAAAGGCATTATCGCTAATATCTCAAATGTAAATCAAATAAAAAAAACATTCTTGGTTTTATTGCTTACTATAAATTTTGAAAATGCTTTATCGATGGCTAAGTCCAAGCGCACTTCCTCCTGCACTTCTTTCATTTTAATCAGTTTGATTATTAATTTCACAACATGCAATTTAATTAAGTTCACTTTAAAAGTAAAGTTTGCTTAATTTTAAACTTATCAATCATAGATAATCTAATATTTTCTCTCCTAGTAAAGGTGTGGAAGGAATAGAGCCCACAAGTCAGAGTCGTTGTTTCTGATACAAGATCATTTACTTCCAAAGGTTGTACTCAAGAGCGGCACAAAAGGTAGAGAGCCCTGTAATACAGTGCTGTTCCTTGAAATGATTGCTCCCAAGCACTCTAAGCGAGAGTTAATGAAAGCAGATCACGCCTTCAGGTGGGAAAGCTTGAATTTAGGTAGCGGCCTCTTCCTCGCCTCAGCGCGAAGTCAGCGCCTTAACTTGGCCTTGGTGAGGATGCATGACGTGAATTGAAAGCAGAGCAAGAGATTTAAGAGGAGTCACAGTGAGAATCCCTTATGGTCTATGAGTCTTTGCTCTCTCAGATTTTTGAGAAGCCCAAGGAGTAGTCATGCAATGATTAATAAGAGAAGAATCTAAGAGCCATATTAACTAGGTAATATTTAGTTGATTGTCAGAGATGTCACCCATATTGATGATCTGCATTGATAATTTAAGTATTTGCAAGGCCATTCTATTAAATCTGCCAGCATTATGTAATCTTTACATTTAATAACGAAATCATAATGATGCAAGGACCAGCTTTTCTTTTTATTTGAGAAAGTTGGGTAAATAATTAGCAATCGATCTTGGCCGCAAACAAACCAAATGATAGAGTTTAATTTAGAAAATTTAAAATTATAAAATTTTGAGCAAAATACAAGACAACCATTCTTTTAACTTAGGAAATATACCTTATTATATGTATTTCATTAGCCTAGTCTTCACTAATTTTTAAAGGAATGAAGTATTTGTGTGTAAATTCTTCTAATATTGATCACATCATTCTTATATTTCCTTGGCGATTTTTAATAAGTAAAGCCTACTTTTCTTAGCATTATGATATAATTGTCTCTTTATTATACTAGTGAATCCCCCAGTATGACGATTTTTTACTCTAAAATGCCAACTTTTACTAATTCATCTAGATTAATTCACTCCATTAATACAAACTAGAGTCCTTGAGGGAGAGCAGCCGATAACATAAAATTTGAAGTTTGTGAGTAGTTATAGCACTTGCTGTTAAATTACAATTATAAGAGTCTAGAGCTGGAAAAGTTTATAGATATCAAACTGCACCTTACTATTGAGAACTTCACTCATTTCAATAACCTTTAATTTAATTTTGAATCCTGCTTTTGTCCATAAATATTCACTTAAATTCTATTACAAGGCTTTGACTATCACTCTCAAATTTTAAAATGATTTTGATATATTAGTTTATGATTGAATTATAATTTTAAAAAGTATCGAAACCTGATGCTAACTAATAAATATCAGGTCTGATTAATAACTCAAACATTTTTATGATATCTAGTGTAAGACTAGTTAGAGTGATTTAAAGAGATTATAATTTTAATCTATTAGATTACTTAGTGTCCCAACCAGCCTTACTCTTAAATATGAAGACTCAATGTAGATTACCTTCCTTCAGATGCACCACCAGTACACTTTTGCATGCAGCAATTTGCCAGTGGATCGCTATAGATAACTTCAGGAAGATGTCGGCGTTGTCACTAATTGCATAAAGCGATGGCCAGGTAGCCCTGTTGTTCCAACCTCACTGACTAGAGGTATGAGCTACCTATCAGCAGGAAACCTTGGACGCCATACCTAAGGTCTCGGTGGACTGCTCGTAGAGAGTGCGATCTTTGCTTCATGGACCTGGTGCTTAGCAAGCCTCATAGTGGTAATCATAAAATAAACTCCTTTCACTTTCAAAGAATACACTCACAGCGTTCGGTATCTCTGCTAATCATTCTTTCATTTTATATTTTAATTTCATCTCCCTCTGGAAGTAGTTATATTTAAAATAAATTATTTGAGAAATTCACTTAAAACTCCTTATAAATATATTTTATTTCTGAAATTTAAAGTTATTTATATAGATATAATTTAAAAAAAAAGTTAGTCTTTAAAAATTCTCTTTAGTTTTAGTTTATAGAAAATCTTCTAACAAAAGCAAATATTTTGTTTTCAAATTATAATTCATTATTTATTTATAATTAATAATATTTTTTATAGACTGAAAGATTGTGCTCTGCCAGATAAATTTTCTAATTGATCCCTCATTTAGCTTTTTATAGTAAACTGCAATAATAGATTTGTGATGCTTGCAAGGATTTGTGACGCAGGTGCTTTCTAAGCTATATCACTTAAGATCTCTGCAAAATATATCTAGCAGTATCAGTGTCTGAGCTTCAAATGAGGCTATGAGCTTTTAGGCAGGGCATTAAAAAGGTATTATCTAACTTGAATATTTTTATTTTATATTAAGCAAGCAGAGATAGCCTCACGATTGAATCAACAGGTAACCATCATAGTTTATCTCAAAAATATAGATTTCTCGTAATGCGTGAATGAAGTTAGGTTGAGGGCTTTTGATTGTAGGATTGAAAGATTGAAACATATAAAGAGCATTGGGCTTTTGCTTAGCCAGACTTTGACAACTCCAAGGATTATATCGGAACCTCCAGACAAATTTACATCAACCACATTACAAATTTAATGATCTATCTATATTTTTAATTTATATATTTTAAAGTTATCAACTGCTTAAATGCTGGAGATATCAATCTGATTAGGTCCCTTGATGACGAGGAAGGAGCTGCCTGAGTCAGCAAATGCTTTTGCAGTGACTAGCTTAACCACCTTAAGTAAGTAATAGAATTGTTTAGTAGTCTGATTGGTACTAGCTACCAAGAAGCAGTCAGGGCCTAAGTTCTCAGGGTAAGTTAGCAATTTCAAATTCATATGAAAACTTTATTAAAGCTCACATACAATTTTACTATGCTGTTTTATGATTTCACAGGCGTATTAAAAGTTTACTTCCAAGTTTAAACGTCATCAATCATCAATGAAATTAGCTAGATGAATTACAAACCACATTATTGATGAGGAGTGGTTAGTTTTGTTCTGAGATTTAGAAGTAAAATAAAAGAGAGACTTGCCTTGTCTGTTAGTCCTAGTCTTTTTTCAAATAAGCGAAGAAACCTAGAAAATAGCTGGAGGTTATCGTATTTAGGGCTGAGCCTCTTATAAAACTAATGAGAAGCATGCGGCAAGAGTTAAGAATTCATTGTGAATTTAGACTTTTTTTTTTAATTTTTTTAACTAACGCAAAACTGCTTTTAAATAAATGAGGATCTTTCCAAATAGTATAATGGTATTTAATTGAAATAGAATCCATTAGTTTAAAGTAACTTTCTCCCAAGGGAAGAAGTCACCGTTTATAAACTTGATTTAATAGATAAAAGAAATCTCAATGGCTTCGAAAGGATTGGAGAAAATTAAATTTCTAAATAAGATAGTTGGAGTTATTAACTTGATAGCTCCAGTTTAAGTAACTTAGATTATAATTTTCCAAATGAGAAATAGTTAGCCAATACCTAGACTTTATATCTTAAACAAAAAGAAGAATGGAATTGAGGTGAAATTAGTTATAAAGAAAAAGTGTGCTGATAAAATTGAACTATCTTTCTTCTAAGTGCATTGAGATTTGAATACAAATAGAGGGGAACTTAAGTTCTTCGAGAGCTTCCGAACAATAGCATTCTTCACAGAATCCTACTTAAAGGTGGCTTATAACAATGCATAGGTATTCATCATTTCCAATTAAGATTATAGGAAGCATTGCATTTTAAATATCTAATGGAGAGAATATTAACCTGTAAGTACCAAGGTGCAATTAAAACTGCAACCTCATATTGTAAAGTTTAAATTCTTGCACCATTGTAAATTATTTCCTACTCTTTTGGCTCTGCTTGCTTTAACTGTTGAAGTCCTGTTTGACTAATCATAGACTCCCTTCGACTGATAAGTAGTTTAGTAGTCTTTATTTTTAAGTAAACTTTTTGATTCTTTAATTTTTATTTATTTATTGAACTGAAGAAGATTGAGTCTGAGATGAGAGTTAGACTAAGATTCTTAGTGGAATAGAGCAATGAATCTCAGCTCTTCATGAAAGAAGCTGTGTAGGCATGGCTACCACTACTTTAAAGAAGATAGCTGGTTGGTGAGATTGCCTGAGATATCAACTAGAAATAATGGTGTGTTAAGCACTCATTTAAATTTCGTATAAATATATTTTATATACTCTATTCACACATTTTAACTTCTAAGACTCTAGCAGCAGCAAACAAACTAGCTTGTTAAACCTCAAGACCAAAGCTGATAGAAGAAATGAGCTGTAAGCAAGATATTTTAGAGGAGAGTGAGGTGATTTTAATTCCCAAGAAACTGAGGATAAACTAGGGCCCTTTGCTTAAATACTTAAATTAAAAAATTTGAACTAATTTAAGGACTGCCTCTAATCATTGGACATATTCAACGGCTGATTTGCCTTGGTTAGTCCATATTCAAAGCAAAGATGATAACAATTAGGCTAGTTAGCTTATTCATTCCCCAAACAAGGTCCAAAGAGAAAGACTGCAAGGTAGAGCCATCACAAACAATCTAACATTTAATATTATTTAAATGAAAAACATTTAATTTCTTTGAATATTTATATCTCAGAAGTGAGAATGATTCCGAGGTGAGACCAACTCAATAAATGTTTAAAGAGATTTATTTTTAAGGTAATAAAATCGAGGAATACCCAGCTCTACTGCTCAGCGAGGGATATTTCATTGGGTCAGGATTCAATCAGAAACTCATCTCAGCGGCAGAAAGTAAATATACTAGAAGAGAGATAAGTAAATAAATTAATTTCAGTTAAGTGAATCTTTTCAATTATATATGCTCTGAGATAGCTGATACTCAGACTATTAACCTTCTAAGGTATGTGATATAATTAAAAGATATAAAACACTATCTGGTGAGGGCTAAGGATTTACATAAAATAATTTTTTATTTGATATTTGCTTTTTCCAAGGGAGAAAGAAGAGAGCTGTAAATTTCTAACAATCATCAATGGTTAATTCTTTTATCGAGATAGAGGCTTACATACCTTAGTGATTTATATTTGAAGTAAGATGGATAAAACTTGAAAGAAAGAAAAACAAGCAAGCTCACGGACTGTCGTTACTTTATTTGCTGATAAACTTCTTACTTTAAACTTTTTTATTTTAATTAAAAGTTTTCCTTATTTAATTTAGCAATATAAATTCCCAAGAAAAATAAAGTTTCTCCTAGTCATTGAACGCATAGCTTGAGGCTCTTTAAAGTTAGAGTTGCTAACTTCTTTGTAAGTGAAGGAGGCGGCATCAACGACTGTCAACATTTTCAAAGCCAGGAGCGTAAACTGCTTAATTGAAATGAGAGATACATAAATAAACATCTCTTGATGAGTTCTAGAACAAGTAGGAGTGTCACTCTTGTCTGCAGAGCTTGAGACTGCTTATTGGATAGCACTGCCAACAAACTGCCTTTATTCTTTATCATCTTGGCTGCCTATACAACATCCATGTCTTCTCATCTTATTATTTATTATTCATTTATAAAAATATTTATTTACTCAACTATCTAATTGTATTTCCCTAATTTATCGTCTACTTGTTGTCATTTAACTTAAATATAGAAAGTTAATTAGTATTAAATTTATCTTGCAAAAGCTAGTGGCTTGCGTATCCTCTGTTTCCTGAGCCCTACGCAAACAGTTTGGGTTCGTTGGAGTAGCTCAAGACACCTGTCAAGCCTGAGCACAGCTAGTGGCAACCGGAAAGCCCTCACCAGGCTAGGGTGAGTAGCCGCAGTATCTAGGACTATAGTATCACCCTATGAGAGCGTTAAAAGTCTGAGATTTAGGCTTTCAGTAATGAACCAAGGTTCTAACTATAGGTCATGCAGGACTCTATTAACTTGACTTAGCTTTGTTTTGAAGGCTATACGATTCCTTTCTTCAATGGCCACTGAGGCTCTTGATTTGTGTAGGATCGAGAGTATTGCTAGTGGTGATCTTTCGTTTTAGAGACATAGGGAAACAGACCTTGAGAGGCATGATTCGTGGCTAGCCTTCTCTCCTCAGCTTGAGGATCCCTCCACCCAAGCATCGTCCACAACTTGAGCAGTGACGTCACAAACACAAGATATAGGATAATCAAACAAATATTTAAAACTTTAAGCAATAAACGATTCAAATTATCAAATATATGATATAAAACTATGGCTTTTCTATTATTTCCATTAAAACGAATAAATAGAGATAGTAGATAAATTTGTTTAAATTATTGTGAGAATCTTAATAATAAATTTAAGTATATCCACATATTTATTATTTAATCATATTCTTTGTTAATAGTAAGACTAATTAATAACGTCTAAAATGATGAGACTTAGTTCTTCATCAAAGAGTGTTTGGTCTTCTCAATAGGCAAACTGAGGCCTTGCCCTCTCTTTTAGAGATCACTGGTAGTCTTTACAAAGGTAGGCACCTACTTTTCAACTCAGTAGTCTAACTAATAATATTAAATCTTTAAAGATTATTTAATTATTTAATTATTAAATTATTAAATAGATAACCTGCGAATCCCAAACTAACTGGGCTGAGAAGCAGAGGGTGATAATAGTCTCTTTCTAGTTTGGTAGTCCAGCTGTTAGTGAGTAGTATATCTTAATTAAAAGATGAGTGAGTCATGATGAGGAATGAAGCCTTGCGAGTATAGTATTATTTACCAAATCTTAGCTCACTAGCCCAAGATCAATAGCTGACTTCATTTAAAGAGGAAGATGAAACTCCGAAAGGAATTATAATCGCGGTAGTATTTCTTAAGAGAATCCGAAAGATATATCTATCAGTATTCTATAAGGTATTCATATTTTAACTATTGACTAATGTGCATGAGAGGTTAAACCATTGGAGTATTTGTTACTCTTGTTATTTGAAGGTGCCTCCAAACTTCGTGGAGCCTTCTGTTTTAGTTCAGCTTGCATAATGCTTGTTTTCTATACAAGTACCTAACTAACACCTTGACTTCATAGGCTTAACACTATGATCAGGAAGCTACTATTCCAGCTACACTTGTGTTATTATTATCTACGCTCTAAGGGAATTCACTAATTCCTTTAATCTTTCAAATGTACAAATTTATAATGATACAGTTTTGCAGTGAAGTGCTTGTATATGTATTTGTTTTTAAGAAATTAGCAAGATCCCATTTCCTTTTCAATCTGCAAATAAGTGCTAGCAAAATCTAACTTTTAGCTTGCTTACAACTTCCTGCAAGAGCTAGGTAATTATAACTGAGCTTGCCAAGGGACTAGACCCAGCCTCTAATAAGAAATTCACTCAAGCCGGCCTCAGAGATTTTCTAATCATCGATGAAGACAGAGTATAACTTAATCTGCTCATAGAAGAACGCAATCTCTATTATTTATAGAAGTTTAATATTTCATATATTTAATCCTCTTGCTTGCATTTTAGGAATAAAATAAAATAAATTAAAAATAATACATTGCTTCTCATTTCCAAGGACAGTGAAAGCAACCCAGGGATTCAAGTATTATAATCTTTAATAGATTTATTTCTTGCTCTGGGAGCAGCTGCTTTGGAAGAGCTCATATTTGGCTTTGATGATTAATTTGAGAGCGAACTCTTTAAGATTCTTGATAAAAAGATTAAATTAACGAATTATAACTTAAAAGACATGTCGATAATGACTAAATACCTTATCAAACTGAGCATGAAGCTTTTGAGAATAAGAAATATCCAGCTATAAGTGGGATGATTAACGACATCATATATTCTACTTGTTAAGAGCTTGAGAAAATGAAGGAGCAGCAAGTAATATCAAAGATGTTTTAATGACAGCTACCTGATTTAATCTTAGGCAAACTTTATCCCTCTCTATTTCGAGGTATATCAAACCACTTTAACATACTGGCCACAATTAACTACCCTCCTGTAAGAAGGGCACTCCTCCTGCATAGACTTCCTTAAAGATCTATCACTTTAGATTCTAATAAGAAAAGTTAAGAGCAATTGGATCTGAAGGATTCTCCTAGCTTCAAGTAGAGCAAAAGCTGAAGAGGTTTGAAAAACATCTAAATTCAAACTGGATCCTCAAACAAAGATTGCTACTCTAGGTTTTCAATAATTCTTTGATAATTGCTTCTAGTCTCTCATATAATTATTTTTTTACTTTTCTGATCATAAAGACAAATTTGAAATAGTAAAATCTCATTAAGAACAAGATAACAACCCTTAGTTTGGTTAGAAGCATATTGAAACTGAGATAATTGAAGACTTCCGTGCTTTCTAAGATCTAGAAGATTAATAGATCTATGATCCTAAGTAGAAGTGCTTTCACTCCTCTAGTGCAGATAGATTTGTAGTAGACTCATATAAATTCGATTTAATTTTACAAGTCTTTCACAAAAGATGAGTAATATAGATGAAATGTGATATATTCTGTATCAAAATAATGATTATCAGAAGATTTCAATAACCTTCCGATCTATGCCTTTATAGTCAGCATAAATTTGCTTTAAATAAGAATAATAATTTTAGATCAGAGTAAATTCATGTTGTTTGCTTTAATATAAGTATAGACGAATAGGATTCCTTTATCTGATAATTAGCTGATAAGTAACTGATTTATATTTCATCTTGAGCAGCTTTTAGATCTCAAGTAAAAAATACTTTTCTAATTTAATAATTTGAAATTTATTAAAAATAATCTAATCATCTTATTTATTTATTGAATTCTATTTTTTAAAGAGGAAGAGAGAGAGAGAAAAGGAGAAAGAGACATTATTAAGAAGATTATGTTTGGGCAGAATTAGGTAACTCATATTTTAGATACTTATTTAATTATGCTATTATCCTTGAAAGCGCTTCATTCAAAATATTTATTCCTTCTTTACTCATTCTTTTTAGTTTAGTTTATAATTGAAAAGTAATTAACTATTGCTCCATTCTCAGCACAACATGTCTTTAAATTATTTAGAATTGAAAATAGAAACTCACCAGTGGAGGATTACTCCATTCTTGTTCTTAGTTAGTCATTGAGCATAATATTTTTATACTCATTCATTATTTCTATGAAGATTGCTTCAAAGATATTCAGCATTCATCCCTTAAATAGGAGGATGAGCACATTACATATAAGCTATTCAAAGTTTAGACATTGATGGAAGTAATTAGACTAGCTTACATTCCCATTTAGCGAGGTAACTACAAAAGACTGACTAACTTATTATACACTGCAGGTACAATGCTTTAAATGCGATGAGTGCTCATACAGACATTCTTCCACTTATTTTGTAAATTAGTTAATGAAGTAGGCATAGGTTCATGCTAATGTACAACTTGATTTGTAAATGAGATCTTTATTTCAATTATATAACTAAATCAGATGACTTTCTTTTAAATTCTACACTTTAATATTAATTAATAAATTTAGAGAATAAAGAAAGTGGTCCATCATATGGTTGCACGATCTGACAGTAGAAACAGAACCATTCAATGATTACTCAGTAGAGGTGCTAATCGAGCTGCTTCTCAGTTTAATGATCATCGGAGAATGATTGATTACCGGCTAAGTAGATCAAAAGATACCAAGGACTTAAAAGCTTAAGCTTCATTCTTGTCGAGATTTATGATTTCCTCTAACCCATTTTCAAGAACCAACTCTTCATCTGGAGAAGAGCTAGTGAAATGATGAGCACAAGGAATATTGACCTTACAAGCTCAAATTGTTTTCATAATTAAAAAAAAATATTATATTTTTATTCAATTTTATGCTTTAGAGAGCTATTAATTGCCTTTCTCCAGCAGCCATCTGATCTAAACTTATTGAAAGATCTTAAAGAAGATGAATCAAGAGATGAGAAGTAGCTCAAGGATTGGAAATCAACACCATTAAAGACTCGCTTTTGATATTGTCCTCTAAGTAGATGAAAATATCTAGGAAGATGTAGATAGATTAATAAGATTCGCCTACAAAAAGACTTTTTATTAGATTTTATAATTTCTAAAGCAAGGAGCGAATCCATGATGATGCCAAGCTTTTTTGTTGGCATAATTAAAAATAAAACATTTGATAATTTTTCTCTCTAAGTAAACTATAAAAAATTCTCATAGTTTGAAAGAGCCTCTTAACTTATCCTTATTCATCAATTATCTGCTCTTCCTTCTACCTATAAAGTGAGGATGGTTTAGGCTTGAACAGACTTGGTCTAGATAGACTCTAATTATCTTAAATATATATAGTCACCCAGATAAGTCAAATTGAGATAACAGTTGACAAGATGATACTCCTAATTTATGGCTATGACGACAAGAAGTCTTTAACTCTGGCTACTTGTGATCCTAAAATAATTTATGGATTTATAATATAATTAGTGTGATTCAAGGATTTATAACTCTATTTATTTAATTAGCTACCAAAAATAAATTCAACTTCCCCTGGTACTTGGATCTTTCGCGATCATCTTAAATTCTAACCCTAGGTAAATCCGAGTGGCCTCATCTATAGCCAGTAAGAAAGTTGAAGGGCAGGCTGAACAGAGGTTTGCCTCGGTTGCTGCATGGGTGCTGCTTGGCTGACAGTTGTTATAGCAGCTAGACCTACTCAGGAGAGCTGAAGTATTAGCTTGAGCTAAATGAGTTTTTAGAATATGGAGGAAGTAAGAATTAATGTTATAGACTTAATAATTTAAATTTAATTATATAGCTTGAGATCAGAACACAAGGAACAGTTGCTCTGTATTTGATAATCAATTATATCATAGATTTCAAATTAATTCTTTGGAATAAGTTTGCATACTTTAAATCATGTTGTCATCATAGCAATAAAGATAAGAACAATTCCTTTTATGTAGCAATCATTTATGCTAGAATACATCTCTATTATCCCTTTTCATCATACTTATTTGCTAAGAACACTTCAATTTGAATTCTTATCTTCAATAATAACATTAAGAAATTAACATATTATTTTATATAGTTTCAGAGCGACTATTTTAAAAATTAGATATTTGATCTTTACTTAAGAACTGATTTTTATACTGCTTCTTCGAATATGGTGATTGAACTAATTTTAATAGCTGCCTGAATGAATGACATTAACCTTTTCACAGCCCTTGATTGTATATTGTCATACGTGCTTGTTGTGAGACTTATTTAAACTCTATTAGCTAAACTACCATAAATAATTTATCTTCCTCTTTATATAGACCTCTCTATGATATTCCTTCGTATGACCACGCGTTTTGGTTTTGAGTCAAACAAAATATGTAATATTTTATTTTAATTGAAAGTAATGAGAGAAACTTAAGCTGCATAACTTAGTCAGTGATAGCAATTATATCTTACTTGTGTGAGACCTTATTCAGACTAGAATTTGGTGTGAAGCTTGGAAGATGTGTCATTATATGTGAGAAATATAATCGTATCCAAGAAGCAGTTTGAGATTGTCTTTATAAGGCTTAATATCATATTAAAAAATAATATCGATATTTATAAAATAAAGTTACGATATCTAGATGGAAGTTTTGCTGATATAAATTTGAATAGTCTATGATTATTAAAATTGTTGTTAACTAGGCTGTCTTATTATAAATATTTCCAAGTTTATGGTTAATTCACAATCTCTTCATATAAATACTAGATGGAGTCATGTCATTATGAAGCATCTATCTTATCCGTAATGAACAAGATAGTCAAATAAATTCCTTAAGTAGCTGTTCAGCTTAGATTAAACTCTTCTAATTCTAATTCTATTTTATAGTCAATAACTTTTGATGTATCATAAATTAAAATGATAAATTAAAATGTATTTTATGGTAATTTTATTAAATCTGGTTTATTATTAGTCTACGTAAAGAAATTCTATTCGTGGTTAACTAAAATTGGATTTTCTGGGATTCATATATGTTACCGATTTGCTCAGCCCTGTTGAAAAACTTGTTAGTCAAAGTATGGTGAGCATTTCGTTTGTAGTAGTTATTTGATTATCATTGTTTGGAATGTTGATATGTTCTGCCAATCTTAAATCCTCCTCCTCTTCCATAGTTTAAAACTCATTACAGTCAAATGGATTCCTCCAATCATAACCCTGATCCAAGGAACGATGAGTAGTGACAAATTGTCATATGGAACTTCATTCTCAATTATAATATCGAAATTATAAGTGATTATAAGGCTTTTCTATTCTCTCTAAACAGCTACTCCTGATCTAGGTGTAGATATCTCTCCAAAAAATTTATAAATTCTTCTTTATCATGTACTTAAGAATGCTACAGAATCAGATATTCTAATCCTTATCTACTAGTTTTATTTCCTGAAATGCTCCTCATTCGAATTTAACTTTTCAGTTTAATAGAGGGCAGATACTTGCTAAGGAATTGAAGGAGTATTACTATTAAATAAACTGCCCAATTATAAGCATTTGACAAATAATAACTAGAGTGAAAAAAATTAAGTAAACGAAAACATTTAGATATGAGACAAGATAAACAATAGAATAATTTTAATAGTCTAAGTTCTTATTTTAATGAACTACTTGACAATACGATTCAGAGTGTAATCGACTGTAATGCTTTAATATAAATTTACAATCGAGTTTATACTGAGATCTAAAAGCAAAAAGTTTAAATAAATTATTTCAAATAATCATACCGGTATTTGAGTGAGATTACTTCTTAAATAATATTAGTAAGCATGTTTAACTTTACACAAATAAAAATTTTGTAGAGGTGATAGGAGAAAGGGATAAAGACTTGAGCAAAAAGATAAAGAAAAGAAGATAATGCTCGTATTACAATAATTTATTTTTATATCCCTTAAAAATGGTACTAGATTAATTTTCTTTAGTTGAAAATTATCCCTTAATAATGGTACTAGATTAATTTCTTTAGTTGAAAATTGTTTGAAAAAGAAAAATTATTTTAAATTCACTATTAAATTCCTATATACATTTAATTCAAATTCATTATAGGATGAATTACTTTATTGTGAATTGTTTTTTCGCTTAAATAACTGGCAATTATTAGCCCTTACTGTAATTGGGGTCTGATAGCTTAATTTGCGATTTTAGTAATATTGGCCAGAGTATGTATTTCTTGTTGAGTAGTTTAGCTCTTGAATCTGTAGTCCTAGTATTGTCTTAAACTCAAGTGAGAATTCTTGCTGCTAGTAGTTCAACTCTTTTAGCTCTCTATTAATAACTCCACTCACAGCACTTCTGATTTCTAACTAATCTGGACTTTTCTGTCTCATTTCCCTTAACATAGCATTCTCAAGGCAAGGCGTGGCTAGCGTTTTAGTGCTTTCTGCTTCCCGTGTTGACTCTGCACTGCAATTTGAGCTATAAGGAAGGTTAGTTATCCTAAAGATAGAAGAATGGAACAAAATGGAGGTCTGCACTAAAAATAATAGATGTGAATCAAAAGTACGCTTTTACTTACCCCGCCAATTCGCACCATTGACCCCGCCAATTCGCACCATCGACCCCGCCTATTCGCACCATCACTTCGTCAATTAGCTCAAGTAGGATACAAGTGAATTCATAGCTGTGCGCGACGAGTAACGTATTTAGATAACCGCTCTTAGTTTCCATTCGGATCGCCATTTGTAGGGAGAACTGCTCAGTTGAAGTAATGCCCGGATCACAGACATATGAAGGAGCGGGAAAAGGTAGAGCATTTTGTCCTAGCGCGGGAAGTGATTGGTACAAGGTATAAGGAGACATCTGTTGAGCACTTCAAGAAGCATTTTCAGGAATTCTCCTCCCTCTCCAGAGAGCTCAAGAATAAAAGAGGTTGGCTTCCCGAACATTCTATGAATGAAGTAATGTGACTCCTCCTGCAAGAAAAGCGTTGCTAAAGCGTGTGGTAGAATCAAGGACTTGAAAGTGTAGCCGTAAAGGGTATCTTGGCCAGCTTCTTCGATAAAATCTCAAGGCTCAATTTTAAATGTATTAGATGAAACCCCAAATATTATTTAAGAGTCTTAATTAATCAGACGTTATTTTAGAGAAAAAAGCAATTCACGATAAAGTAATCGTATTCATCCTATATTAAAGAATGTCATTAAAATGTTTCATTCTCAATCAAACAATTTAAATTAGTTGTAAACATATTTAAAATGGAATATCGATTATATTCAGCAGGGCTGTTTGATTGAGTTTCATTTTATTAGGCTCTTTAATTATTATAAGGAAAAATATCTTTAGAAAAACTTTAAAATTAAAATATTTTAAAATTAATATTAATTAAGGATCAATGTAGATATAAATATTAACTCTTATAAAACTTTAAAGATTAAATAAAGATTATAAGATTGTTATAAAATAAAGAGAAAAAGTAAAGAGATATAAAAAAAATTTATAAAAACTAAATTTATTTATTTTTTATATATTTTTTAAATATTAAAAAAAAGATAAAATTAATATAGAAAATTATAAGGAAATAAAAGGAAATGAATATATTAAAAGAAATATAGAAGACGTTTCACAAATCAAAAAAATAATAAATCAAATTGAGGAAAAAAGGAGGTCCAACTCACCACGCATCATAATTGTAATTAAAGGGAACCAGATGCTCCACCTCACCACTCATCATAATTGTAATTAAAGGGAACCAGATGCTCCACCTCACCACGCATCATAATTGTAATTAAAGGGAACCAGATGCTCCACCTCAACACGTATGATAATTATAATAAAACGGGAACCAGATGCTCCATCACTACAACGCATCATAATTATAATTTAAAAGGGAACAAGATGATCCACCTCACCACCCATCATAATTGTAATTAAAGGTAACCAGATGCTCCACCTCAACACGTATGATAATTGTAATTAAAGGGAACCAGATATTCCACTTCTACACGCATCATAATTGTAATTAAAGGGAACAAGATATTCCACCTCACCACTCATCATAATTGTAATTAAAGGGAACCAGATATTCCACTTCTACACGCATCATAATTGTAATTAAAGGGAACCAGATATTCCACCTTTTACACGCATCATAATTGTAATTAAAGGGAACAGGATATTCCACCTCACCACGCATCATAATTGTAATTAAAACCAAAAATATTTTTACACGCATCATAATTTT
>JAJKFJ010002466.1:0-11734 GCA_027382625.1 Tetmemena sp. SeJ-2015
GTCATTTTAAAAACCAGCACTCAGTGGGCAACCACTTGCTCTGTCTCTCAACTTTGTTAGATTCTTTTACTATTTTATTGTCTGCCTAATCTTATCAATCACAAACGGTCTTCCTTCTTTGTTCAGTCTCCAGATCCATCTCTTTAGTTCATTTGGTCCTACTTTCTTCTCATTCTTTCTATATAGTTGGTGCTTCCTGAATGTAATGACTTCTTTTCTTTTGTATTTGATTTGGTATTCCTCTATCTATCTGATTTTATATCCTACTGCCTCCTGTATTATCGAGTCAATATGTTTTCTTTCTTCAATGAGCATAGGGGTAATCTCTCTTAGTATATGTTTAATTGTCTTTGCCGCCCATCTGTACTGCGGGTCAAGGTTTGGGTCTAGTTGGTGTCTCTGTAGCTTTGCATCCAGTTCCTCTAGTGCCTTTGCTAGTTTTGCATCTGCTAATTGATCTTCAATCGTCTTAGGTTCTTCCAGTTTCCAGTCCTTCATGTCAATAGATCTTTGTAGCTTCCTGTGCATTAGCCTAGCTAGGGTGTTGGCATTCAGTCTCTTTGAGTATCTTGTGTCAAATCTGTATATCTTTGGATTGAGCTTGGCTCCTATTTCAAAGTTTTCTATTTGTTGTTGGTGCTTCAGCTGCATTTGACTTGTCGCGCTGCTCTTTTTTATTTTTTCTGCTTGTTTCCATGCTTTCCTCGCAAATAGTTTTAGTGTAGCAATCCACGATGTGTCATTTTCGTCAAAGGCTCTAATCCAGTCCCATGCGCATTCCTTACACATGGTTTCGTTTTCCTCCCCGTCTTTGATCATTTAGAATTTGATTCTGGGTTGGTATGGTCTCCCCGTATTTGTGTAGTCTGCTAGAAAATCTGCTACATGGTTCCCCATTCTCTTCCAGTCTTCTTCATCTATCCCGCTTCTCATCTCGTGTGCTTTAACATGCTTAAGGTGGATCTCTGCATTATATATTCCTTTGAGCTCCTGTTTAATCAGCCAGATCGTTGGTATGTTGGATCTTTTCCCTATCAAGCTTTCATTCTGTCTCCACTTCTGGAAGTATTTATTTATTGATTCCACTGCGTAGAGGCTATCTGAGTATATTGTGAATATTGTGCTGCCTGTTTGACCTTCTTTAACTTTTTATTTAATATCTTTTATTGCTTGGAGTATAGCAATTAGCTCAGCCGTGTTGTTTGACATTTCCTCTACCTCTGTGTTTGCTGCATAGATCTGTTTGAGCTCATAACCTTTCCCATACAGTTCATCCCAGTTAACGAAGGCCGCTGATAAGTATGTTTGCTGTCCTTCCTTAATGCAGCTTGCGTCTGTGAAGTAGTTAACTTGGTCTGGTTTCTTGCATCTTATGTAGTATCTATTGTGTTGATCCTTGAGGTTCATTGTCTCGATTTCTCTATCTTTCATGCATAGTCCACATTTAGCTATTGGGTTTATACTTGAGCTGATATTTTAAAAGGCCTGTGCTATATCTTGCCTCTCTAGTAGGTCCCATGAGTCTATTGTCCTCTTCATTACCATAGCTCCTGTCACGTCATCGCATGATTTAAAGTAGTTTAGTGGACCCTAGTCAGACTTCAGTTTTGCCATTATATTTTCTCTTATCTTTATAAGTTCGTAAATTGGTTGTCTAGTTTCCAGTCTTAGGAGGCACTCCCACCACCATTCTACTAAGTTTGGTTATGGTACTACTGCTAGTTAAGCTATTATTGGTGTTGCTCTGGGAATCATCATAACTTTTTTCGCGACCTTCCTCCAGAATTCAAGTGCTTCATCTACGCTTATTATTCCTGCTAGGACGTGTGGTGTGATGAAGAATCTAATTAGCGCATCTTAGTATATTTATTGAGTTTTTTGTGAGATTACTTGGAGTGTGAACTTCCTCAAAAATTTTATTTGTTCTATTTTATTTTTAAGTTGGTTGACCGCCAACATTTATCTCTTCTGGGTGTTGGAGAAGATGTTTTTGTTGATAGTCATTCCCAAGTACTTCACTTTGCTCACTAGTTCTATTTAGATGCCCAGTTCCAGTATTTATTTTCCTTCGACTATGTTGAACCTTTTCAGCTTATGGTGTTCTTGGTTTGTGAAAGCTACAGTCTTGCTGTTTACTTCCATGTTAAATTCATTTTTCCATCTCTTGTTCACTTGGTCTCTGATCCAGTATTCTAATTCCGTTTCTGAGTCGAATTCTGCCATGAGATCGTCAGCAAACAATAGTGCGATTGTTTAGTGTAGTGTTAGTGGATCTATGTTCTGTAGTGTATCCTTGGCTTGTCTCCATTGCTAACACATTTGTCTATAGTTCTCTATCTTTTTTGAGATAATCGGGTCTCCTTATACAAGTTCGTCAATATAGATTTTGAGGAGGTCCGGCGATAGGCTGCTTCCTTGTACAACCCCTTTGGTCATTGCAATTATGTTATCTCCTATAGAAATCGTCGCATTTTTGTAAGTGAATTTTATCAAGTCTCTCATGATTTCCATTACTTAAGTCTTGACGAATTTAATATTTTTGTCCTCAACTTTTCTAATCTTTTCTCTGGCTTGTTAGCTTAGTCCGTTTAGGTTAACGTTCTCTGGGCGGCGGTCCTAGTCATTCTTATCTGGTATCAGATCATTACCACTCAGGATAGCTCTTCTAATCTCCTTTTTGTTTAGCTTCTCCATGGACGCTTTGTCATAGTTCATTTTCTCTGAGTGGCCTTTTATCATTTTTTGGGTATTTTCAATTCTTTTGTCTATGATGCTCAGTAATTTATCATGTTTGACGTTATCATATGCTCCTGTAATGTCACAGAATAACCAAACTCTTTGGTTGGTATCTTTGTTCTTAAATTTCTTAGTCCTTTTCTTCTCCAGTGCTTCTTCTTTATAATTAGCCATTCTTTGGAGTACTAGTACAGAGTGGTCTTGTGTTGTTCTGCCTTTAGTGAATCCTGCTTATTCTTCTCCTGTTTGGAAGACTTCTGGCGTGTATTTGTCAATGAGGAGTTTTATTGTTTTCTCAATAATCTTGTATGATATCGGGAGCACTCCTATCGGTCTTACTTCTTTTATGCTTTGAACTTATTGTTTTCCAGTTTTTGAGAATGGAACTAGTCTGCAATTCACTAAGTATTTGATGTAGTCTCCTGTTATAATCATTATTGTAAGTCTCATTGCAATTTCAGCGTAACTTGGTCCATCAATGAGTCTTTCTCCAACATGATTTCTTTTTCCTCTTTGGCAGTTAGCTATGAAGTGCCACCACAGCTCTGGAGTGCTCTCTTCTAGGACATCTATGTCCAGCCCATATGGTAGTTAGTTTGCGTTGTGACAGTCGCATACTAAGTATTTTTCTCTTGGGCCTTTCTTGAAGGAGTTTGTGAAGAGGTCATCCCCTATTGCTTTCTAGGGGTTAGTGTTCTCGATTGCTTGGCATACTGCATCAAAGACTACTTGTGTTAGCTCCTTTATGTTCTTCTATCCTAAGTCTAGTCTTTGTTGTGTGTGAAGCTGCCATTTATGATAAACGTCTTCTTTGTTTTTGATTTGATTATATTATCCTTCTTGGAATAAATTAATGATTTTTTACTCCTGGGTTAGATTCTGTGAATGTCTCACTCCTTTGCCTTTGTAGACTGAGGTTCCTTGAATATTGTGGGTATTGTACTTAACGTCGTATTGTTTTGCTAGTGCCTTCATTGATTTATATTAATTCAGGCAGACGTTTCAATTATCTTGGTCCTTCACAAGTACTGATGAGACTATTTATGTTCTCTTATGTTAGTTTAGTCTCTTCATTAAGTTGTATAGGTCCTCTTAATTGATTGAGTGTTGGTCTAGCTATTCAAGATCAAAGTGAAGCAGTTCTGAGTACTCCGTCCTCCTTGCTTGGATGACTGTCTATATCTATTTCGCATCTAAACCTTCGTACTATAATCTGTATACTTGTTTTGGGTTAATTGCTTTCACCTCTTTTGTGAATCGTTTCCTGAGCTCTTCTTCTGGTGAATGCCAAGGCCATCCTTGATCAAGTATTATCTAGCATTCCTTCTTCTGTGTCCATAACTCTCTCACCCCTTAGTTATCGATTCTCGAAGTTGGTTGCTCTATTATTATCTAGTCAGTCTCAATTCCAATTGCGTTATGGTCTGATATTTCTAATTAAAGATTGATTGCTTTAGACTCTCTCAAGTTAATGTTCCTCGTGAATATAAAGTCTGGGTTTGATTTGTTGACTACTCCTCCTTTGATGACCGCTTGTCTTGTATAGTCAAAGTTTGAAGTGAACTCATCTAGATTAAATTTTTTGACTTTATTTCCTAGTTTCCTGTTTAGGTCTCCAATAATGATGGTGGGAGTCTTGGCTTTGCCTTTTTCTAGGTGGTAGATAAAGTCTTAGACTGCTAGTTCTTGGCATTCTTCAGAGTTATTTGGGAGTGGATTTCCATAGAGCCCCATGATTAATAATTTGAAAGGTTTGCCTTCATTATGCCCCTCTTAGTTTAATTAATTATTTTTATTATTTTTTGAGGTGATTATGACTGCCGATCCTGAGTTGCCAAATTTTCTAACTAGGCTTGCGTTGAGGATGGATGCGTTGACTAGTATAACTACCCCTCCTCTGCCTCTCGTTTCATGATCTCGAGGTAGTTTTTTGCTAGTTTATGATATCAGGATGTGCCAGCCTTCTCTCCTCAATTGTTTATGATATGGTCTAGTCCTATCCCAGGACTTTGTTTCAGTTAGGACAATGATATTTGCTTGTGTTTTGAGTTAGACTTGTGTAATATCTGCGACTATTTTGGAGTCTTCCTTTGTTGTAGTACCTCTCATATTCTGTGTAACCACAATGCACTTCTCCGATAGTCTCTTATTTTTATTGGGCTTTCTTTTCTCATCAATCACTATCTTGTGTTGGGCTAAGTTAAAGTTAACTTCTTTTTAGTATGCTTATAAGCTTTTTAAGAGATCGATCTTTGATCTGTTCACAGTTCGCACTTATGATTTATCAGCGCTTCTTATACTAATGAAGTTTTACTAACTTAATGAGTTATCAAGTATGAGTGGTTAAGTTAATTGTGAGTTCAGGACATTAACTTAGGGGCCTTATAATAAATTAGTTTAATGTTAGTGTGAGGGTTATATAAATGGTGTGAATGAGCTTGCTTGGCAGCTAATAATTTGCGTTATCATTATAATAAGGGTAATA
Organism: Tetmemena sp. SeJ-2015; assembly: GCA_027382625.1. Taxonomy (NCBI): domain Eukaryota; phylum Ciliophora; class Spirotrichea; order Sporadotrichida; family Oxytrichidae; genus Tetmemena; species Tetmemena sp. SeJ-2015. Next base: position 5,222 of record JAJKFJ010002466.1, read on the forward strand.
AAGGCTAGATTCTTTCTAGGCTGTAAATGATGAATAGGTGGTTTCAATAAGGACTTAGCGGTTATAGGGACGTCAACATCGCACTACAACCTCCCCCTAGACTCTCCTTATTTATTTTAAGTCTAAGGATGTGAAATTTTGCTCTCCGCATTAGAGTGTGGTAAGCATTATGCTTTCCTTATATATTTAGTTTTGAGGCATTGAAAACTACCAGAGATTCTCCTTTGGATTTACTTGTTCAAATCATCCTTATATAAGTGAGGAACCTATTAATGAGGCCATGCTACTGTGTGGGGGCCATCGCTTATCTTCTAGCTGCACGTCTAGCATTAATTTCATTGAGGTAGTTTTTGAATGCTTCCTCTTCCGAAATGGACCATCATGGGACGTTTGCAGTTTAGTGAGTGGGTTCCATAGCTTCAGTCACATCCGTGGTCATGAATTATATTTCTGAGGACTATGACTTGTCTTCTTGATATAATTCATCATTGAGTTCCTGTTGCTCACTTACTTCTTCGGCTGTTTGATCTTTGATCATTTCTAAATCGTTTCTGGCGTCTATGAATTTCTGGAGTGGAGTGAGTTAACAAACTGCATGAACTAAGCCTACGTTCTGTAGTCGTTTCTTCATCAGGGCCTCTTGTTTCTTCTCTCTTCTTGTGTCATTCACTCGTTTAATAGCGCGCTCTTTAACTTTAGTTTCTTTCTCTGCTGATGGGAGTTCTCTCTCATAGTCTTCAGCAGTCTTCCTTTTCTTTTCCGTTCTCTATTTGGACTGGTTCATAAGATCAACTATTAAGTTGTTGATATTCTTATCTGCTTTTTTCGTTCTAAGCATCATATTAATTTACTGTTTTCTTCTAGCATTTTATATCTTTCTATACTGAGTAGCGTAATCAATCTTTCCTTAGAAGTGGATATTGCTAGTGACTTCTACAGTAGTGTTTTCATCAATTCTGGTTTCAATCTTGAAAGCTCCTTTCCCAAAATTAAGCAGTTCAGGATCATCTTCGTAGGCCTTGAGTCTTCTTTCTATGTATTGCGAGAGATTGCTCATTGTTTTGTGTTTATCCTCAATTACATCTTTGAGTTTTTATTTTTCACTTTCATTGAAGTCAGCGAGGATGAATTCCACGAATTTAATGAGATTCTCATGCTCTAGTTCAGTGCACTGTAGCTCCATCTTCTCTCTCAATTAAGACATTGCTACCTTTGCTAGGTTATCGAATTAGATTTCTTTTTCATCTATAACCTGTATGATTAAATCGTGAAGAGCTCCTAAGAATTCTGATTCTTCCTAACAGATTAGTTCTACAGCCGCTTCTTTTGTTTCTTGGAAGAGTGTCTCTTTATATTTATTACAAGCTTCTTCAAATAAGTTTCTAGTGACAGCTATTTCACATTCATTATTTTTCATAATTCCTGTTACTTCCCATTAGCCCAATTAGAAGCAGAGTTCCGCCTTCTTGCTAAATTATTAGCTTATCTTTCCAATAATTCTTCCTATCGCCCATAGGAAGTTAAGGTGTTCATTTCCTTCTTTGGCGTTGTCCCATTTATCAAGAATGATATTCCATGTTTCTGTTGGGATATCTTCATTCTTTGGTCCGACTTAGTAAAGTCTTGCTATAGTTTCTTTGGGGTCTTCCGAGTCCTCGAACTGTTCATAGTTATCCTTTAGGTAGTTATGGATCTTTTGCTTTGCAGTAGCCAGATTAAATATCTTGCACTTCTAAATAGTTTGTTTCCTCTGTACTTCTATTTAATCATCATGCTAGGAGAATTCATCTTAAGTCAAACTTATGATCTTTCTTATTAAGATTGATCTAATCTTTTTAATCTTAGCTTGATATTGAGCTCTTTTTTCATAGTTTCTGAGGACTTAGCCGTCTTATCTGTTAGCTCCCAATATATACATGTCAGGTGCTCTGGGAACTATACTTTCGTAGTCTTCAAAGTATCTATTCATTTAGAGTGGGTTTTCCTCTAACTATTTAGCGAGTACTATCCTTTCTTTGACTATGTTTGGTTATAGGACTTTTGTGAGCTTCACAATATGCTCACTTTCTTTAAGTTCTTCTAGATCTACTATCTGTTCATCTAGGTGTCTGTACACATGTGCGTATGTAGCTTTATCCAGTTTCCCCTCTGCATCGTAACAGAAGCCGTTCTTGACTTCTTATAAGTCCCATAGCTCTCTCGCTTATGTGGTAAAGATGAATTCATCATTGAATTCTAAGTCTGGTTCCTTATCTCTTACCCTTGGTTAGGTGAGTATCCATTCTTTATTAGGAAGTTTTGATACTCTCAGTTCATTTGCTCTTATCAAAATCCAAGCTGATTTTATATTTATGGCTGGGTTATATAGGAATTGAGGTTTCCTACATTCCTGCAAAATATCTTGAGGCTTCACTTCAATATATTTATCATTTCCTTCTTTAGCTGACTCCCACTTCTTTCGAATGTTCAGGCTCCACTCATTTAGGGCGTCTGCTCTCTATAGTAGTATTACTTTATCTATGGGATCGTTATATTTAAATCCTTGAGCTTTCTTCATGTTCTGCTTCTTGAATTTAATGATATGTGGTTTGAGGCCATCATCCACCATTAACATTATCATTCCCCATTTTAATGCCTAATCGTCTTCATGTATTTAGCCTAGGATCCCCTGTCTGACTATCCTGACCGCAAGCTTTTATAGTTCCCTGGTTTTCTCATCTCCCACACATGCAAACTAGATGATCTTATGGAACTTCCTTGTCGTGATGGCGTATCCTTTAGCCGCTGGTAGAATATAGTTCTAGAATTTCTTGAGTCTCTCGATCTAACTCTTTACTATTTCTCCTAATTTTGTAGGTTTTGGGCATCTAACCTTTCCATTTATTCTGAGGTTAGACATCTCTTGGTCATACTCATCGAGTAGTCCACATAAATCATCATCATGTGAACTTTTACATTCTGGAAAGATGCACATACCCCATAAGTGTCTCATACAGATATTAGAGTGGATGAAGAGTTCTTCTTCTACTTGTTTGGTTTTCCAACCATTTATCATCGCTGAAGAAACCATAGCTATGATAACATTTCTTCTTTTTGTTATCTTCCAACTCCTGCCCCATAAATATTCCCCTCTAGGTTATACTAGTGTGGATTAATTATCCTATTCCTCCAATCTTATCTCAAGATCAGTCACCTTCCTCAAATCAGTGCTGTGGATCTTTTCCAATGGAGTATGTCCCGTCATTGAGTATGCTGGTTTATTTCCATTGTCCATATTAAGAGCTTGGCCTACTGTGAGATTTTTATCTACATACGTGCCGTTTAACTTTTTAAAGTTCTCTTCTCTTAATTTTTGCCTTTGTTCATACTCCTCTTATTTTTAGATAAGCCTGGCCCCAATATCTTGTTCCTTTTTGAACTTAGCTGCTCTTCTTTACTCATCTGTTTATTCTTTGAACGCCTTCTTTGCAGCTTCGTTTTATTAACGTTTGAGATCTGAGTTATCCTCCATTCTCTCATAGTCTGTGAGTGTGAACCTCTTCGGTATTTATCCATTAGATAGAACACAACCATTTGTATTCATTCTGGAGAGATTTATTCCTGCTTGTTATAGGACGCCTGCAAAGCCTCTCTTATCCTTGTGTTTAACCTCCTTCCTCTTACCGAGTTCTTGCCACAAGTCAATTCTTTAGTTCTAGTCCTGTTTGACTATAATTTTGTTGGAGTTAGGGTCAAACTTAATAGATGATGTCTTGAGTTCTCGATTAGCTGCCTTGGCGAAGTCTTCCTTAATCTTTTATATTTTAATATCATCAATTGATATTGAGTTCTTTATTCTCTATCCAAAACACTCCTCCAATTTCTAATTTAATTTGAGCTCTGGATACTTTATTCTCTCAAGTTTTCTATAATCAAAGCTTGTATTTTCAAAGTCTTTCCTCTTATAGTACTCCACTTTTTTATCATATTATTCAGCTAGCTGTTCTTTGAATATTTTCCATCTGCTATATTCCTCGAAAAAGAAAACTAGAAGGAACTTATAGATCAGTCCTATATTTTTGGCTGCTAGCTGGATTGCCTCATAGCACATTTTATGATCATCCAACACTTATGCTGAGACGTAATTATAGTTCTCTAGCATAAACTCGCAGAGTGCGTATTGGATTTATCTTATTGAGGGTTGTAGCATTTGTGCTAAGAAGTGCTCTCTGTGTTTGTACTCATACATTATTTATATTATTTCGATGGCCGAATACGGGCTTAGGCTGAGGTGACCCCTTTATTTGATTTATATTACCACCTCTTTTATCTTCTTTTCTTAGACTTCTTTAGTTATCTTTGGGTCATATATCTCATTTATTTACCCTTCGAGTCCTACGACCCATCCGCAGATTGGCTCAAATTTTTTAATTAGGAACTCATTCCCTTTACTGTTGATGAATCTTGCCATTTAATCCATCCTCAAAAGAATATTAGCGAACTTGAAATCTTTATCCACTTTATCTACGTTTAAGTCTCTATTAAAGTCCGTTGATTTAAGCCATGCTGGACACTCTTATAGCGTTTCTTTTTCTAGTCCTAGACCTTTAATGACTACGTCTATATTATCCATGACTTTGTTCTCAGCGATTATTTCAGCGATCTCGTCAAAATCAAAGCCTTCTTCTATCAACATTGATAGGTCCTATCTAGGGTCGAGGGGGAATAGCTCGATTCCTACTTGTTGAAGTTCTTGTCCAAGGTTTCTGAAGTTTGAAATAGTATTCTCCCACATAACTTATGTGAAGTACTCTATCCTATTAAGCTTCTAGATGGACTGCCAGATTATATCTCTATCTAACTCTTCCTTCCCATCTAGAGCAAGGGTTCTGATTTGTGCGCTAATCAACGATATAATAGTTTTCATTATTCTTCTGGGGTCCAGTTAAACATATTTCCTGATTTCCTCATCTATGGCCATAACTTTGCCGATAGGGTTGCTATATATTATTTCCTTTTAGAGCCCGAATTCTCTCATAATTTTATATAGCTTTCCTATTGGTTGTTTGAAGAATCTGCCTTTGTATTCTCCATCTTTTCCCAAGTGTTAAATGAGTGATTCACAATGATCATAAAAGTCCTGTTATTTATCATCATCTTTCAGTTAACTTGGGATTGTATCAGCGAACTCCCTGAACGTCTTTTGCTGAATATCCACTATAAAGGTGGCATAGAGTTATTCTTATTCCTCTGTGAGATCTTAAATCTTTTTAATAATCTCTTGTGTGATAGGAGGAATGTTTCTATGCTCCATATTTCCTCTTTTAACTTCTACATGTTCCCATGGTTTTAAGTTAAGGAGGTCTGTGTCTGTCTTGCCTCTGTTCTCGGGAATATTTCTAGCGTATCTTATGCTAGCTAAGATCGCCTCTTTCCTGGATGATTGAATTAGTCTTTAGGTCTCTAGGAGGATCTTTTTGTTTGTGAGATACAGTCTTTGTGTGAGATTAGCATTAATCGTTTTAAACACTACTGTCCATTCAGCTTGTGTGGACATATCATGTATCTATCTTATTGTGTCAATGCACTCCTACTTGGCCTTGTTGTTCTTTTCTTCAATCTCTATTTTTGTGTTGACATCGTCCATGAAGAATTCATTCATGGGGCAAATATAATAGTTCTTTATCCTCTTAATCATATCCTCAACCCCAAGAGTGTTCACATCATTTATCTCAAAGTTCTTAATCTTCTTCAAGTACATGGAAGGCTTGTTTAAGACTTTGTTTGCTATGTTGGTTTATTTGTCCAGGTGGATAAATTCATTCAATTTGGCGTTAAAGCCTAGCTTAGCATAGTTCTTGGCTACATCTTCAATGTTGAACTTTTCTAGTTCCATATCACGGGCATTCTGACTCTATACCACGTAATTCTAAGGAATCACACCATTTTGGTCTTTATTCTTGAGTCTATCTCTCAATGGGGTGCCGTAGCTACTTTCCTCGAGCTCCTGCTCCTGCCTTATTCTGTGCATTCCTCTAGGAGGGCGTTCCTGGCTTTTGTAGTAGCTGTCTATTTTCTTATTTTAGGCTAGGATAATCTGATATTCCTCCTCGCGTTTTCTTTCTTCGGCTTCGAAGAGTTCATCTTCTTCCATGAGGGTATCAGATTCCTCATCGTCAAAGCGACCTGGTTTTTTCTTAGGGAAGGCTCTCTAATTCTTTGCATTAGATGGTGGCTTCCAGACGCTTGACTCTTAGTTTACAGACTACTAGGTCTTAGGTTAATATGAGACTTCCTTTTCCTTATAGTAGCTGTAAATCTTGCCATCTTTCTTTGGTGCTGGTTATGTTTTTCCCTGATGCAAATGCTTCTGATAAGGTAGATTGTTGAATGCATTCCTTTGGCTTTCGCTTTAGTTACTATTTCCACCCTAGTTCGTCTTGCTGTTTCGGGTATCCGTAGTGTTACTTTAGTTTCTGCCTCCGGATGATCTCTACAAGTGGTTGCCCACTGAGTGCTGGTTTTTAAAATGAT
>JAJKFJ010002467.1:0-16323 GCA_027382625.1 Tetmemena sp. SeJ-2015
TTCTACCACCAACGTATTTACAAAGGATCCTTTTCCCATGCCAGTCAAGGCAACTGTATCTAGGTAAGAGCGAGGAGGTAAAACCCATAGACTAAAAGAATCCATTGCTTGGAGAGGCTTCTCTCAGCCCACATACAATGGCTACGCTTCTATATTTCCACACCTCTTGTTGCTTGAGATAGAATTAAAGATCAGGCAAGAAGGCTTTAGCTAAACCTTTTCCCCTCTAGCTTTCTACTGTCGCCATATGAAGTATATAGCAGTTAAGGTCATAGGCTAGCTCGTGTATATAAAAGGCTGCTGCAAATACTCTCATTATTATTGCAGGTCTGACCTTAACCTTCTTGAAAGCGATGTACCAATTGGACAGGGTTTCTCGCTCATATTGTCGAATTACCCTCGTCAGTGAAGTACTCATGGACAGGAGTGAGCGTTTTCTAAGATATCTCGACCTCATATGCAGTATCCTTATTTTCTTAAGTAGTCACTAGGGTCCTTGTGGTGACCTCGGAATTCAGAGCGAGAGAGAAAAGAGCTGAAAGTTGAGTATTCTACCATTCCTGCTTCGTCTTCTTCTTTCATTTAAAATTAACTATATTCAATAATAAAGCAGAACTAAGTCTTTCGCAAATCCCTAGTCGTTTATTTTAGCTTCTACAGCTGACGATTCTCTATTAAATTCTGTAGTATATTACCTATTTATAAATGATATTACTAATTTAAGCTTGATTTTTAAAATTGTAGAAATGTAATCAACTTTTGAATAGTTAACGAATAAGTAATGAATTGATTAATGATTCCCCTCAGGGGTACTCAGGCGAGTAATCATATAACAGTCTGTAAAAAATTAATTAAAGAGATTAGTAAGGGATAATTTAAATATACAGATTAACTATATATAACTAACATCAGATTAAAAAAATTAGATATGGAGTTTTTTTTCCCCACTCTATGCCCTTGGGCCCTACTCATTAATTTTCAATTTTAATAATTTCCCCAAGCCCACCCACCACCCAAAACGTGCAAGACAACTACAAAATAGGTAAATAAATATCCTTCTTTAATTTTAAAAATATATTTTTAGAGATCAAGTCAAGAAAATTAAAAAAACAAATATTTATGGAGCAATGTAATAAGGAGTTCCAATAAAATTAAAATTAAGAAAATTATTCTGAAAAACATGGAAAATCAAAAATTTTGTAATTATTTTATTCCTTATTTGCTTTCCTTTAGGTTTTGTGCACGCCAAGGGTGGTGGGTGGGCCTGGGAATTATTAAGAAAGAAATTTAAAAAGTGGGCGTAGGTATATACAAGGGAAAAATTCTCCATTACTAAAATTTTTAACTTGATGTAAGTTAATTAAACTGATGTCTTAATTTATAATTTGAGTTATTAATCACTTATTGATATTAAGGCTCACAGTTATATATCTAATGGATGAGTTCCCTAATGTACCTATTTATTAATTTTTAATTCCCATTACGTTATTATAAAAATAGCATTAATTTTGCAAATTTTTTAAATAATCAATCTCATTAATTGGCTAGAATCTCAATATTCAAACATTTTAGTTTAATGTGAGGTTTTAATATCTTACTTTATTACGAAGTTACTAATAAATGTACAAATCATACAAAGAGCAGCATACACAAACTTACTCTTCCTCATTATCCTGTAAAATTAGGATAATGTTGAGCAAGCTCTTATTATCGAGGCTATGTGAAAACTTTTTTTCAAGGACTCAGAAATATTGCATCGAAAGTAGAATCTAAGAGAAATGCTTTCATGAATAGTGTAGGAACTTCTCGAATGACTCACGAGCTCCATCAAATGTCAAGTTTAAATGAGGATATAGACTCTCTCTTGAAGTGAATCGTATAAAGGCTTGAAAGGTGAGCTGAGATACTCGCAGTACTATTGGGGATCTCAATCTTTTCAAAAATCATGAGATGCCGTGATGATTTCCTGAGGAATACTGAGCTCTCCCTCATTTCAAGCAAGTCGATAGAACCTTATGCTCTAAATTTTCCAGCAGAATGCAGCATCAATTTCAAATCAATCTGTCAGTTGCATAGCAGAAGTCATTCGTTCTAAGATGTGTATGCCTGATCAGTGGCCAAAGTGATTGAGAATAATTAAACCCTCCACACAAGATCTTCTCTTTATCAGAAACTATCCTGGTATTTCATTCTTTTTAAATCTCTTTCTGTATTTTTTAAAGGCTTGACTTAAGGAAGTCCATGATGATAAACTTCAGAAACCAGCAGCCGTCCCAACAATGACTAAAGAACAGTTGCGAAGCTCCACCCATGCCAAACCTTGGACATATCTCATTCAGTACGTGCAAGAACTCAAAAACCGATAAGATTACAAGCATCGACACATGCCTTAGAAATCAATGAGAACACAAGATGAGGTCGCTCTGCTCTCAAAAAGCATAACGAGCAGACACCAACATTGCGCAAAGAAAAACCAAGTCTGGAAGCACAAGCCCTACGAATACAATCAGCACAAGAACACTGAGATATGGCAAATACTTACGTCTCGTCTCGCGGTTGCACAACGAATAGCAGACAACTAGGCTCAGCGATTCCGTCCGTGGCAGCTGAGTGGCGCAGCAGGCATCTTACTAATAATAATTATATTCTTAAAATATTAAAACCAAATAATACCTTGCTGTTATAATAAATTAATTCGATTATTGAAATGCTACAGTCATAAACTCATCTTAATAAATATAACTAACCTATACTTTAAATAAATTTAAAAAATGGTAATGCCTCTCTCAGGCTCATCAGCTATTGGTAGCGCAGCTCGTATTATCTCTTCGTTTTCTCTCTCATAAGACAGTTTTCTAAATGCTCTTTTCTCTTCTCTGCGATACTTAAACCAACCATTTACCTTAGTATTTAAGATTTGATCAGACTTAAGAACACAATCTCCATTGCGCAATATAATCTAAGACAACCAATCATAGAGAAAGATAATCTAGGGAATATCTGTTAATATGAGCAAAGCAAATATACCTACTTTCTAAAAGAAGCATTTTTGAAGCTCTAATATGAGCAAACATAAAAACGAATAGATAATACGAGCTGCGCTACCAATAGCTGATGAGCCTGAGAGAGGCATTACCATTTTTTAAATTTATTTAAAGTATAGGTTAGTTATATTTATTAAGATGAGTTTATGACTGTAGCATTTCAATAATCGAATTAATTTATTATAACAGCAAGGTATTATTTGGTTTTAATATTTTAAGAATATAATTATTATTAGTAAGATGCCTGCTGCGCCACTCAGCTGCCACGGACGGAATCGCTGAGCCTAGTTGTCTGCTATTCGTTGTGCAACCGCGAGACGAGACGTAAGTATTTGCCATATCTCAGTGTTCTTGTGCTGATTGTATTCGTAGGGCTTGTGCTTCCAGACTTGGTTTTTCTTTGCGCAATGTTGGTGTCTGCTCGTTATGCTTTTTGAGAGCAGAGCGACCTCATCTTGTGTTCTCATTGATTTCTAAGGCATGTGTCGATGCTTGTAATCTTATCGGTTTTTGAGTTCTTGCACGTACTGAATGAGATATGTCCAAGGTTTGGCATGGGTGGAGCTTCGCAACTGTTCTTTAGTCATTGTTGGGACGGCTGCTGGTTTCTGAAGTTTATCATCATGGACTTCCTTAAGTCAAGCCTTTAAAAAATACAGAAAGAGATTTAAAAAGAATGAAATACCAGGATAGTTTCTGATAAAGAGAAGATCTTGTGTGGAGGGTTTAATTATTCTCAATCACTTTGGCCACTGATCAGGCATACACATCTTAGAACGAATGACTTCTGCTATGCAACTGACAGATTGATTTGAAATTGATGCTGCATTCTGCTGGAAAATTTAGAGCATAAGGTTCTATCGACTTGCTTGAAATGAGGGAGAGCTCAGTATTCCTCAGGAAATCATCACGGCATCTCATGATTTTTGAAAAGATTGAGATCCCCAATAGTACTGCGAGTATCTCAGCTCACCTTTCAAGCCTTTATACGATTCACTTCAAGAGAGAGTCTATATCCTCATTTAAACTTGACATTTGATGGAGCTCGTGAGTCATTCGAGAAGTTCCTACACTATTCATGAAAGCATTTCTCTTAGATTCTACTTTCGATGCAATATTTCTGAGTCCTTGAAAAAAAGTTTTCACATAGCCTCGATAATAAGAGCTTGCTCAACATTATCCTAATTTTACAGGATAATGAGGAAGAGTAAGTTTGTGTATGCTGCTCTTTGTATGATTTGTACATTTATTAGTAACTTCGTAATAAAGTAAGATATTAAAACCTCACATTAAACTAAAATGTTTGAATATTGAGATTCTAGCCAATTAATGAGATTGATTATTTAAAAAATTTGCAAAATTAATGCTATTTTTATAATATTAACTACATTCTTAATATAGTTTTTACAATTTCAAAAATCATGCTTAAATTAGTAATACTCTAATTTTGAGGAGATTAACCAAAATGAAGATAATATCACTCTTCAATAGCTGAATATAAAATTTAAATTTTTGGTTGGAAATGTTTAATTATATTTATCTATCTATGATACCATTTTTATTTTTGAGCTAAATAATTACTGGTATATGCTCAAATTTTGAGAAAATGAGTTTATGTAAAAAATACTTCCTTTATCATCTATTTGCAATAAATAATGTAATGCTTTTAAAATATTTAAATATATTTGTAGATCACTCTAACTAGCTATAAATTATTATAGATTTTTTTAAAGGCACTAAAATCGGAGCGTGGGTTTGGATCTATAGCTGAATATACACTCGATAAAATTAAGAATTTATTTCCTCCCACAATATTTAGAAATAAAAAAATTAAATATGAAATGATTATATTTTGCTAGATTTGATTTTATTTAAGAGGATTACTATTAAGAATAACTCTTAATTTATAAATGCAGAATTTCTTAATGATTAGAGGATATTGATCCTTATTATAAATTCAGTATCGTCATAGTGAATTAATTAAATCTAAAAATCTTTTTGCTTAAGTTTATATTTTTTAAAAAAAACTTTACAATTTTCGCTAAAGATGGATATATATCAGTGACTTAAAATAAAGTACTATAGCTGTTTGGTAAAAACAAACGCAGAATTTGGTAGTTTGTGGAAGAGGTCTTCAAATTATTTAATTTAAAAATATATCTAATTAAAGATTAGATACTCTAAATATTTCCAAATCTCAAATAATCAACCCATTTTTAAAAAAAAAAGATTAATATTCCTCATACTAGAAATATTGGACGCAAAACAATTAAAAGTAATTTTATCTGTGGGTTTTTAACCTTGGAGTAAAAAATCACTCATCTAGGCGTTAATATCTAATCATTAGCATTCAAATCAAAATCTACTATTTAATTACTCAATTATCTCTTACTTCCAATTCTTCATTTGTATTCATCCTGTGTAAGTTGATATTTTTACTATGCTAACTCTAGTCCTTCAGGAATTCAAATAAAACAATAAATAAAAATAAAGAAATTAAAATGAATAGATCACCGCTGAAATACCATGAATTGAAGTTTAATATAACTAAATAATTTAAGTACAAATTTTCACAATTGTATTGAATAAATAAAATAAATAAAAATTTATTCATAGAACTAATTATAAGAATTAAACATCCTATTTTTAGAAATTAATATTCACATGGATTTTGATTCTATTTCAATTAGTTCTCAATTTTATCTCTTTTTTGTTTAAAAGGTTTTATTTCCAATTAACTTATTGAAAGTTTCGAACATAAATTTATTTTTGGAAAATAATAATATCAACATAATTATATCATTTATTGCTTAAAACCTAATTAATTTAAATATAAAAATGCTTTTAATAATCCAAATTTTCAAATATACAGTTATTTTTTATTTTAGTTTTATATAAAATAAATTACTCTTTGAATAAATATAGCTCTTAACAAATATATTTATATTGAGTTATAAAATCCTAATCTTAAATTAATTTTTATATTTAAACTCATTCTCTTTTTAATTAAATTCTCATCTATAATTAAATAATTCAAATCTTAGAAAACTAGTGCATATTAAGTAGTCATATCAGATTAAATAAAAATAAAAAATTATTTCCAAATGTTGCAATATTAAAATCTATTTTTAATTTTTTCATTAATTATTCATTAATGTAATGATATTTAACTTATGAAAATTAAATTATTTGTATTTTTAACTTGACGAATTTACTTCTTTCCAGATGTTTCTAGCAATTTTAATAAAATTGTCAATACTTGCAATAAATCCTTTAATAGAGGAAAAATAAAAAAAAAGTCTACTTTAAATAAAAAATGCAGTAATTGTTTTCATAAAAGATACAACTAACATCTCAATTTTTAACTTCTAATGTATTAAAATTGATCTTAGAAAGGCTAAATAATTGGTATGTGAGGGGAGAAATTTGTTCAATTATCTAATATGGCTTAAATAAGTTTTATGACACTCGAAGATTTCACTAAATTAATTCAAATATAAATTTATGATCAGATTAATAGATAACAATCACATTATAAACCCCATATTATTATAATAAAATTTAAATAATTGTCTTAAATTAATTTTTATCTTAAAGTTAAAATTTAAACGAAAATCAAAGTGCTTACTTGATCTCTTTCTCTATCATAGTTGAAATTTCTAAGAGTGAAATGAATCTTTACTCATAGTTAGATGTGAGAGCCCGCTTGCTTGTCACTTGTACAATGATGATTGATGTAAAAAAGCTCTTAATTTATATATCTTATTGATATAATCTGTTCAACCCCGATTTTTTACTACTGGCTAGGAAGCCAGCTTTTACAGTAAGTAGCCACTGCTTTAGTCTTTTTACTGATTTTTAGAGAGGTAACTTCAAATCCATCCATAATTGGCATGTTGGTCAATAACCTTCCCTATAATTATGGGATTTAATAAATTAAAATTACCTTTTTTTTTGAAAATTTTCTAGCAATACTCGGACGACAAGGAGCCCTTACAGTACCAAGTTTTAACATTCATGAAAAGATTTTCGTCCTCGTTCATCCAGGCTTTACATGAGGAAATTGAAAAGTTTTTGCAAAATCGGATCTGAACGTATAATATATAATAATAGCATGTATATGAAATTCTTAGAGAAAAGTTTTAATTTAAAGTTTTATAAAATGATATTTTAAATTCTATTATATTGCATTAATTTAACTTTCATATTCGTTGCTTTCCTCTGGTTTTATAAACATAGCTTAGAGTCAAAACTTAAGTGCGGTAGGTTTTATGTAGTCAATTTAATTAAAATATTATGCTTGAATAGCATCTATTATTAGTAGAGAAGAATTGATACATTCACAGATTATTTAAAAATTTCTGCGGGGAGCGGATGGGCTGAAGTTTTGTTCTTCTTTTTATTATAAATTTTTCTTTAAAAAATGAAAAATATCTTATCATTCCAAGTCTATCGTTAAATATTATAAAGATACAGGTGAGTTTTTTCTTCAAAATGTTGCAGAGTCCTATCTTAGAGTTGACATAATAGTTTAAATAGAACTTAAATAAATTCAGATTCTTCTTTAATTAATATATCGAGTTTTAAGTTTTTCAAATGTTAGAGACGATAATAAAAATGTCAAATTTATAAAAATTAAAGGGTCTATCTCATTTAAGACATAAATTATGCCCATATCTTTTACAAAATATTGTATAAAATGTAAATTGAACTCAAAATCTATTTTAAGCCACTAAACGATAATTTTTAAATCTGATAGGAGCGATTTCCCCCCATTCATAGAATTTATTTTAATAATTTGGCTTTTGTATTCTCCTGATCGATGAAGTATGAATCTAGAGGTTCATTTTATTTATATTTTTAAAATTTTAGAAGTTATTATCCTTCAAGATTGTATCCAAGATTTTCCAAATAAAATCTATAGCCATAAGAATTTTTTATTTCAAAGAATTAAGTGAGAAAATCCAGATCTAAAAGAAAACTCCAATGTTAAATTTTACTAAATTATTATCGAGGGGGGGACGGAAGTGCACATCCCCCCATATATTAAAAAAATCAAATAAAAATTGGACAGATAAGCCCAAATTCAGCTAAACATGTCAAAAAAATATGTTATTTTAGCTTTTAAAGTTTTCAAAAACAGTCATATTTTATGATTTTAGTTAGATGGCATGATGTATTTTTTAATTATTTATTGAAATTAATGGTACTGTCTAATTCATGTTATAATTGCTTTCTTTGGATAATAACTGAGTCTCATTCTAGCGAATATATATATGTATATACCGGTTCACAAAGGTGAGTGTCTGCTCTATGTTATATACTTAGGTACCATATTAATTTGATAAATTGAGATCTTATTTTAGATATGAAATTTAATAGTTATAATTTAAAATAGTTAATATACTTGCAAAATTTTCTAAAATATGTAATAGAGTTTATCAGGGAGTCCTCGTAATAGATTATACACTACTTTAGGTAAATTATCTTAGCACTTAACTTATGATATACATCTTAAAATAATATTCGAGTAAAAAAATTGGGGAAACAATTCAGACACATTTATAAAACACAAGGGCGATCATAATTAATGAGTAAAGCAACTCTAATATCTTCAAAAGGCGAAGGAATCACATGTTAGATAATTATCATATTTAATTTAAAAACAATCCACAAAATTTGAAGTCATAAATTTTGACCCTCACTGAAATTTAAAAGCTAAAATTATTTAATTTTTTTGCATTTTGCATTTTTTGTCAATTTTGGCCTTTATATACGATTTTTTAAAAAAAAAATTATCATAAAAAGTAAGGCGGTGTGCACTTCCGTTCCCCCCCCCCCCTGATATTTTATCAAAAAAAATTATGTATTTGCCAGCAATTAAAAACTAAAGTTAATTCTCTATCGTTCTAAAGCAAGTTAAATAAATTAATTACACTATAATTGTTTATTGCTAATATTTTAAAGCGTAGATGTATTGGAAATTCCTCATCAATATCATAGGCATCTAAAGAATTATATTTATTATTAAATCTTCATTAAAAGAATACATTTAAAAATTTAAAAAAATTATTTTAATAGAGCATATGCTTGTTTATTTTATTATAAATTTTGATTTTTAGCTGAGAATAAATTTCAATTAAAACTATAAACATATTTATATGTAAAGATAATCATTTAAAGCAAAGAATCTTATATATAATCTAGATAAAACCTTTTAAATTGGAAAATTAGCTGTCGTATCTCAAAAAATTATATTTTTTTTAGTTTCCATTAAATGTTCTTTATTAAAATGAGAAATTTTTCTTTAATTTATAAAAAAGCTCTAATTTGAAACTATTTACATGCAAATAAATATAAAAAATGCTGAGAAAAGAAAAAATAACTATTTACATTCTATTCTCCCTTTGACTTCAATTATAAACCGTTTTGTTACTAATAAATTTATAACTATAGAAGTTTTTGACTTCTCTATATAATATATATTGCCAAAGTCATTATAAAATTTGAATTCTTAAAGAGATGTTTTAGGCATAGTCTATGCTATTGATAAGTGATATTAGCCAACCATTCTCATACAATTTATTTTAAGAATATAGCGATCTATCTTGAAGTAATATCATTCAAAATATATTAGCAATAAAATCATAGTCTATCGCAAGATGCTTTTCAAAAAGGAAAGTTTTAACTTTAAATAGTATACTTTTAAAATATAATTTGGTCAAAAAAATATTTTGCTCAAAATAGTCTTCATCTAAATAAAAAACAAGAATAATAATAACGCTTGTCTATTACCTTATAGTTCATTCATATGAGTATTGAGTAGTTAATCATTTCCATAAATTAATTGATCGTGAGTGTGCGAATAGTACTTTAATGGCAGCCGCACGCGATCACAAAAAGCGCACCAGGAAAAGCGGGCCCGAGTTCCCCCAAGATGTGATATTTCGAAAGGAAATTTGGGGCCCTGCACCTACTTTCCCAAAACCAAGACCTCATACCCTACCTGAGTAGCATGTGCAGTCCGAGTCCCATCAACAAACCGCGGAGGGGAAGTCGACCAAAGCTTAGAATCAGGACCACTCTTTCGAAGGATCAGCAGTTACTTGCCATCTTGCTCCGCAAAGGGACGCTGAGCAATGACCACAACATTCAATTCAGCTACAACTAAGTGGCGAAAATCACTGGCATCAAGGCTAGCACTGTTGCTATCATAGTCCAGAGGTGGCGCCGCAACGGCTTCATCTACGAGTCGAAGAGATCAAACTGCGGAGGCCAGCGGAAGATCCCCCCTGAGATCGAGGCCCGCATCACCTCGGCCAAGCACCTTCATGAGGCGGCGCACTTGACCCTGAGGGAGCGCATTGACTACTACTCAGTGCGATTCGGGGCACCCAGGGTCTGCCCAGCTACGCTGGCCAAGCTCTTCCATCGTAATAAGGTGTACTCCCCACTACGCATACATTCGCAAGGGCGAGAGGCAGCGAGAGCTCTAGGAGAGACAGTAAGCGTTTGCCATGACGATAGCGCGGTGGATGTTCGCGGGCCGCGAGATTATTTACATCGACGAGTCCTCGTTCAACCGGTGGCAGCCATGAGGAAGGCCTGGCTCAAGCGTTCCATGACCATCACCATTCCAAACAGCAGAGGCAGCTCGGCCACCATCATTGGAGCGATCAGCAGCAGGCGCGGCCTGGTCCACAGCCTCGTCCTCTCGGGCAGCAACAACCTTGGGCACTTCACCAGTTTCATGCATGGCCTCCTCCAGCGGGCTCCCAGCAATAGCATCATTGTCATGGACAACCTGAGCATCCACAAGAGCTCCAAGGTCGGGGCCTCTTCACCGATGGGCAGACATTACAGTACCTCCCTCCATTCAGCTGTGCCCTCAACCCCATCGAGCGACTCTGGGGGGTGCTGAAGCAGGAGTGGCGCCGACGCGTGGTCCTCCGTGGGGCCAGCTATGACAAGTATCCTGCGGACCTCGTCGTGGAGCTGCGGCAACTAGTGGCGGATTATGACAACCTTAAGATAATGCAACTGGCTAACTCACACATAAAAACACTCATTCACTGCCTACGCGGCCACCTCGCCTGAGTCACTACTTGCTGGGGGACTTGTTGGTCTCGCTCATGTGCACATTGACTTCAGTCTAGCCGAACACCGCCCCAGAGAACTGCCTGCCACCTGACCGCTGCTGCTTGCCCTTCTTTCGTTCCTCCATCGACCTCTTCTCCTTCTCCATCTGCAGGTCGAGCTTGGCCCTCTGGTCATGGAGGCGGAGGAGCTTATTGGATTGCTTGCTCGAGTTTAGGAAGGAGAGACGCTGCGCCTTCGACTTTGCCTTGGAGATCGGCAACCCTTCGAGGAAGCTCCACTGCAGATTCACACTCTTCTGGCTCGGCCCAGAGGCAGCCTTGCTAGGTGGCTCGTAACCCTTCTTGAATATCTCATCCGCCGGTTTGTAAGTTGAGAGCATTGCTAACGTCCATACTCTATCAGGCAAGTGCTACTCATCCATACCCAGGATCACCTTGTCCCTTACAGCAACTTCCTATAACTTGGCGTAGAGCACATCTAGAGAGGGTGGCCTTGGGCAAGGCAAAAGTCTAATCTCGTCATACTTGGCGCACCAGACACTGCCACCAATGACACTGAACAAGTAATCCTCAGTCACCGCCTTGCTCTTGAGCTTCGGCAGGAAGTACCCATTCCTCAATGCGGCCTCATGTAGCTCCTGCTTACTCTTGATGAAAGAGCTCACCTAGTCCAGAGTGGTCCTGTCGTGCATGGAATCCATATCTTTAGCAATCAATACTAATAATTATACCTTGAGTATTAGATAAGTACGATAAAGTTTAACGTTTAGAAGATAAATAATATGCGCTCATAATTAGATATAATATTCACTCTCTCAGTTCACATTATTGCTGTTCCTCTTCGCATTCTTTTTCTCTCCCTCTTTAAGTTATCTGCTTGAGTACGCATCAACTCATTCCTTGCCTTTGCTGCATTGGTGCCAACATTATGTACATCCTCTAGATAGTCGAGCAATTGCACCGCCTCCTCCTCCTTCAGTTCGATATAGAACTCCTTCTCAACTATTTGCTTGAGAACCTCTGCCTCTCTCTCTCCTTCCAGAACATTAGAATAGCAGCCATTCTGACAGTGATCCGTGTGCCATGAATCATGATCTTCGCATTAGCGCTGCGCAGTGTATATGTACCATTAAAGCTCAGACCTAAGAGAGCTATTGGTTCGTCTCCTATAGCCTACTTTAAGTCCTCTATCTCTCTAGCAAACTTCTCGATGAACTCCTTCTTAAATAGCTGCGATTGCCCTGCCTTGTTCACCAGTAACGGATGCGAGATGCCTTGCTCCTTGTCCTGCTGTTCTACTATCTGAATATCTTGCTCCGCCTCCCGCTACATCTGGCGAAGAACATCTGGGCCCACGACTCCTGCGCCTTGGTTGCTCAGCTGATCACCCTGCCCTCCCATTCTGAGTGCATCGAATTTCCCTGCTGACTGAGGTTGCCTAGAAGCTTGGGGCTGCTCAATCATATCCTGCTGAGCAGCATTATTGATCTGGTGGTCGAGGAAGGTTCTCACAATGTCCTTGAGATATAGAAGCTCCATAGTCTGCTGCATCATTACTTTGTACTCGCCCTCCATCTTCTCTGCTAGAAATTCAATGCTCTGTTTCATCTAGGGGTCTAATGCTAGCAATCCCCTGCTGAGCCTGGCAGAGAGTACCTCTCGAAGCTCGGTCTTGTCGCATTATTTTAGCGCGGGCTTGCTCATAACCATGTCTACTATCAATTGTCCAATCTGTCGCTGTGAATTGGCTTGGGGGAGCATCTTCTTGAACTGAGGAAGGGAATAAAATTATGCTCATGGGGCGCTGCCGTCCTTAAGTAAGGGCCCCCAGCTATGTTTGAATATTCGGGGCTCAATATCTAAGTTCCTCAGCACCCTTGCCTCATCCTGGACATAGATCACAGTGCACTTTGCCTTGAGCTATTGGTTTAATTGGATCCTCCGAATCAGTGCACCCTGAGTTCCAGCTATAGCTTTGTTCGTTTCAGCCATTTGATAAATCGAGTTGTTCCAAACGTGATGGATACTTTCCTCCGCCGTGCAGCTGATAACCCTTGTGCTCCGTGTGACGAAATCTATCCAGTCCATAGCCTCTCGGATGATGTTGAGTCGCAGTGATACCTTCTCAGTATTGGACGCAGGCATAATGATGTCAAAATGAGGGTTCTTCATCCTCCTTCTCCTCCCATCTATGTAGCGGTAGATGAACTTGTTGTTCTTGTGAATGGGGGCCGACTTCTCCAGCTCGCCAACGAGATTATCCATCACATATGCAAGCGCCCTCTATCGACTCTCTTGCCAGGAGGCCCGCTGACTCGCGACATAGAGCAGGTGGGTGAATGCGGAGAAGGCCTCCACTGTGCGATGGGAAAGGTTTATCCCATGGTAGAGGGCTTATCGCTCACCCTTAACTTACTCGTTATCGACAACTTCGTCCTGCATGATAGCTATCTTGAAGATGCGCTGCCGAGGGGGCACGCTTGCCAGGTCCACTCCTCCCAATAAGTCTCCAAGGGCGAAGGTGTAGCGCCTGGGGTCGAAGCCCCTCGCATACTGCGCCAGCATAGACAGGCAGAACTGCCTTCGACGTTTCCTCATGATGTCGCTCACCTTCATCGCGATTGATTTGAGCAGTAAGTGGATACGCGCACCCTCTTCGCCAAGAGCATCCTTGAGCTCTGACTTGCTTCTCTTAATCGAGGCCTTTAACTCTTTGAATCCATGGTCTGCATCAAGCAGCGTGTACGCGAGAACCTTAGATTGCGGCCATCAAAGTTAGGCTTGACAATGTGGTGCTCAACTATGGAGTGCACGAACTCTTAGTACTCTCTTACTCCATCAATGACTTGCGAGTATACTATGTTAGACACCTCCACTTCACGCGCCCTCCTCTTGAGTTCCTCCGCACTGGCACGTGAGGTTACTTCAGCATTCGTCTTAGAGGCTGCCTCAATCATCATCAGAGAACGCTTGGAGTACACATGGCCCTTTAGCTTCCTCGACTCAGCGGGTTTCCCTTTAATCAGCCCTTTTGGGGCAGCGAGCCTATTTGTCCCGAGATGGAGGAAAGGCCCCCTTTGGACCTCATTCAACTTTTGTCATCCTCTTTTGGGGATCTGGGGTAATATGGCAGAGGGTAAAAACCCGGCTTTTGAACAAGATGAGCGAGCTGCAGGCTTTACATATGCTTTAACTTCTGCCCTAAACAAAAAGGGGGGGAAGGAGAAGGTTGGGGGGGCGAGCAGAGCCGCGACTGGAAATGTAGAGGAATCAAGGACTCAAACCAAATTTCCCCCCCCACTTGTCAATCAGGCCCTCTATTGTCACTGAGGTTTTAAAGAGTTTTAACTCGCTCGGCAAGAGTGTGCTCCCCGAGTGAGCCCTTTTGGATGCCCCGAGGTCGGGGACCTTTTCCAAGCTTTGGAAAATAAGCTGTAGGATGGGCCTTTGGGGACTCAAGGAAAGGGGTGCCCCATCGCCATCGAGGGGAGCCTGAAAGTAAGGCTGAACCATCAGCTGCGATAAGTTGAGCCCTGGGATTGCCTCATAGGTAGCCGAAGGCATTTCGGATGCGACTCGTGAAAGACTATGGACCTGGGAGTAAGCCACCTCTGAGCCCTCGCGGGTGGGCAGGTCTGCGAAACGTCGGTAGCCTGGAGGCTGGCTGGCCTTGGCATTGGTCTTCTGTATGGGCATATCTTGCCGCCCTCGAGGTTGACCTTACGGTGACAATGGTGACAAATAGTCGCCATCGGACAGTGAACTCAGTTCTGGGCCAATCTCACTGCAAGCGCTCGAATGGTGGGACCTCGAGCGATCTTTCCCTGGATGAATCATGGGCTCGGGTGGCCTGGAGCGTCTGGGTGACTGGGTGACTGGGTGGCCATAGTGGCTGCGATTAAATATATTAAAACTATTAAGCACCAGCCAATCAAATCACGTTTAATTAAGACCCCCAAAATCGTTGTTGTGGTTAATCGCTACTACTACTACTACTACTACTACTACTACTACTACTACTACTACTACTACTACTAGCCTTATACCACAAGTACGATTTCGGGGTCCATCTGATCAGAAATAGGTAAGTCAGCCATCTTGGATTAAACATTTCAATCTTCTCAATAATCATATAAACGAACTATTAGATAGCAAGCTCATTTAATATCCGAATATTTAAAAAATGGTATCTTCTGTTTTTTTTTTCCTATGAATCTTTTTAGATATATTAAATTAAGCTACAAAAGAGTAAGATTCTTTTAGTAAGTCTATAGTTTGAAGAAGAACTATTTTTTTTAGGATAAACGAGTTATAGTTTTAAAATAATCTTAAAACTAGTGGCATCATTTTTAGAGCTTTAAAGGGCTAAGAGACCATATTCCATTTGAGGATATAGTCTTTCATTATAAAAAGAATTCTAATTTATCCTAAAAATGGCGGATACGGTGCTCGTTTTGCACAAAGCCAAAGTATTAATTGATTAAAACCTGAGCTCGGGATCATTTGCTGGGGTATTAAGAGTGCTGGTGCATTTTTTGTTGTTGTAAACAATTAGGTTTTTATAATTGAAATTAATATAAATTAAATTTAACTTAGCTCGATAACTATTCTTCTAGTAAGTTAATAACATACATAAAACTTCCACTTTGGTATTGCATTGAGTAAAACATTTAAGCAGTTTCCTCTTAGATTAAGAAACTATATGAGCTATAAGATGTTGGAACTTCGGTTTTTACTTAATAAATTTTCATGAAATTACCTCTTTACACATCAATATAAACTTATGATTAATTTAAAAACAGCGAAAAAAAATTTAAAATTTTTAAAAAAAATTAAAAAAAATTTTTTATTTATGATTTATAAAATTTGGGATCTTTTAAAAATTTATTAGATTTAATTTTCATAATTATATAATTTTTATTTGTTTTTAACCAAACTATTTGTTGCTAATTTTGCCAGGAATTAAGTCTATTATTGTGTCACCTATTTAAATAATGCAGTTTATTTTTTTTCTTAATACAGTGTCATTTTTTTTCATTGTACTTAGAATCAAACTTATGATATATATTTTATTAATATATTTTATCTATAATTTTGTGCATAAATATAAGCTATATCGTACCCATTTAGTAAAGGATGCTAAAGAACCAATACTATTTAGTCGGTATTCAAAAATCCAA